>CABFWB010003323.1:0-81631 GCA_902151455.1 Timema bartmani
GAGGGCCTTATGAAAACCTAAGATACAGAGGGCTTTGCAAAAGCCACTTTTTAAGTTTCTGGGGGTCATAAAACGTTGACATTTATCAAAATCTCAAGTTCGATTTTTTGACGAGGGGTCGAGAAAAAGTAAAATAGCTTTACTAATGAAAAATATATAAATACATAAAATAAATGGTTTTATAGCTCGGCAACTATATAAAAATAGTTTTTATTTTTAATATTACCGGTACCTTATTTTTATTCAAATGCTTTTTATTTTTAGTACTCCCCTATTTTTATTCAAATACTTTTATTTAGAATATATTATATTATGACACAATCGTTTATACTTTCTCATAAAATTGATTCTAATTAGAATATATTATATTAAGACACAATCGTAGATAATTTATCATATAATTGATTCTTATTAAAATAAAAGATTTTTTTTTTATAACCTACCATTAAATAATTTTTCCCAAGGGGGGAAAAAATGTTGAAAACCAAATGAAACATTTTACAGATATAAATGTTGAAAGTGTTAAACCAAGTTGACCCCTTCAAACCAGGGCTTACAGATAAGGAATATTTGAGGATTTCTTCCTCTTTTGGTTCCAAAACTAAATTCACCCCTTCAGTAAGAAACAAATCCATGATACTGTACTTTCTAATTTATCATGTAAAACTATTCCATAGATATCTAATTTAAACTAAAGTGTTGAGTAATTTTTGAAATATTTCAAATTTTCAAAAATAGGCCATCAAGTTTGAATGAAACCCATTAAATTGTTTATGCTGTAACCCCAGGAACAGAAAAAACAAGATCCATTATGATCTTGGAGTGTAACAATTTTTCACGACTACCAAGGGCGTAGAAAGGGGGTTGGGGGTATCTGGATCCCCTTCGAGATCTATTGGACTGCCCTAAAAAAGGAGGGTCTTCATATAGTAAAAACTTAAATGTTATAAATTTTTCTTTTAGTGTAATTTTAATTGAGATTCAAACCCTGATGTCCCTGTCACCGACAAACCAGACTTAATGATCTTGACCATGTGTTCACTGGTGCGGGTTATAATAATGTCAACGTCTCTAATTTTCACATTATATAAGCTTATGTGCAAGTTAAAATATCACATTTTTATCATATAATTTTGTTTATATATTTGTATATTCTCATGTAACAAAAATATACTGTAATCGTGAAAAAAATCCAACCTCAAGATTATGATTAATATCGACATTTAGTGTGCCTCGAGCCCAAAAAAAAGTCAATCTTGAAATTCTGTGCCCCCCTCGGCTTGTACCTGGTGCACCAACCCAAATGATTTGATGGATTGTGTTTAAACTTGATATTTAGGCATTGTATAGTATTACTTTTGGCTGTTTTTAAAATTTTAATCATAGCCCTTAATATAAGGGCTATTTATTAAATACAATGTTTGAAATTAGCTCTGGCAATTTTGTTTATAATTGATATCTGGGTGTATCTGACATAAATAATACTGTATATCTATTTATTGGGAGAAAATTCGCTCAAGGGTAGGTTACTAACAAAGGCTTAGAAAAATGGGGTGGTGGGATCTTGACCTCCCCTTTATACTTAATAATAATACTTAGCACCGCGTCTTACTACTCGTTCGGGTTATACGCTTAAGTACTAATTACACTAAGGGGCTAGGAATTGGGAAGGTTGAATTTAGAGGAAGTGAACCCGCATTTGCGTGGAGGGAGAGTGGAAAACCACTTAGGAAAAACACACCCTCAGTTCACCTGACCGAGATTCGAAACTCAATCTCCCTGTCCTCGGCAGTCGAGCTCAACACGACTGGCGCGTTAGCTAACTACGCCACCGAGGCGGGTGACCTCCCCTTTAAATTTGAAGATTCCCGTTAGGGGGTTCATATATACGTATAAAAACTTTTATTGGCTAAAGTTAGAGTACAATTTTCTAGTGGACTCCCCCTAGAAAAATTTGTTTTCTATGCCCTTGGCGATTACAATACTTTCATTTTATGAAATAAAACAAACTACTTATTTACTTGTATTGGAAGTTAACAAGTAAATCAAATTATACTCCTAAAGACAAGACTTGTCTTATTATCTTACTTAGTATCTTTAATGACCTCATTTGCTTATTTCAAAGGCTCAACACTACTCTCTAATCTCTTTGTCACCTTTAAAGTTATGCATAACCAGGAGTCTTCAAGCCCTCAGCTATATTTTGCTTAATATGTATATAAATGCATAGCTACAGTATTTTTTACTATTTAAAATAACATTTCCTTAATTCTCAAAAAAAAAAAATAAAAAAATATTCAGGCCACGTCATAAATCCCATCTCCTCTTAATTGTTGAATGTTGCATACAATATGACCGGCTATTAAGTTCAGGAGTGAGTGTGTGTTTCGTGTTTACCTTTATTTGTGTGTTTATAGTTTATGCAATACATTAATTTTTGTCTCTCTATAATATGATTTTGGTTTTATAAGGTTTTTAATTTTATTTATTTCACTGAGTCAAGAATTACACCTTCAACTATGGTATGTCAAAAGACAGAACTGTGAAAAGTAATGTGTTTAAGCAGTGGATTCAACAGAAGCCTACACTGACAATTGCCGGAAAAATATTTTGCGTAATTTGTTCAGAATAGTTAGGTTTTATATTGGTATTGTTGCTTCATAAATATGCTATATGTATTTACCTGCAGAACAACTGTGATCAACCTGTTCCAAGGTTACATTTAGCGCAGCCCTCATTGCAATGTAAAATGCCTTGGTACCTACTAAATTAGTGTGGTCGACACAATTTTGTAAATATACCAAGCAGTGACTATGTGAGTAAATAAAATACATAGAATTAATTGTAATAACAAAGTGTCTACCAATACTGGAAATACTGGAAAATTATTCAGCCTTTTTACAATGAGTGAAATGTTGGATCAAGAATTTTGAGACTCCTGATGTTATTTTGACCACCACTCAATTACTACCCCTCTGGTCTATCTTGTTTACCACACAATTAGTTGACCTTGTAGATGACCTAGCAGTGGGGATGTTTGCCTCACTTGCTGACCTTTCTATTCTCAGTCTCTACACTAAGCCCTCCCTCCCCCTTACATACTAGAGAAAGAAACAAATAACTGTTATGACTACACTAGCAGCCAACCTCCACCTTATCACCCCCCCCCCAAACTTTTTTCCAGCAGTAAACATTATGAGTGATGAGTTACTAGTAACCACTTCAAACTATTGGTGTCCGGGCCTGACCTTGACATTCCAATGGCACAGTACAGTATTTGTTTATTTGTTGTGTTCTTCACTTCATCTCCCCTCTCACTCCACCTCCCCCCTCTATCCACCCAAAAGAAAAACTACCCTTCCTAAGCTTGGCCTGGTGTGAGTATTCTACAGATCCCACTTGTTTATCTAGTGACCTTTGTGTTTAAGAAGAAATGAGTAAACTCAGAGGAAAAACCTCTTTTATAGAAGATTGGTTGTGGTTACAAAAAGTGAGATTGTGATAAAAGTAAAGGCCATTATTCTTTGTGTAAAACTAACTTTGATATAAGTAACATGGGAATCTTCAATCCGATCTCATGCCAAGTTAAAGATGCTAGTGGGAGCAAAAAAATATTGGACTTGATCCCTACGGCTAAAAATGCAGTGTCATCTGTAGGCCTACATGAAGCTGTACATTTTAACGCTAATGACCATGGAGTGGTTTTGAAACCTGAAACTAGACCTAGTTGTTCTATTCACAGCTTCTTTGTCACAGATGCAGTTTCTCGTGCTGAAATATTATGGGCTATTAATCACATTTTGTATTAGAAACTTTTCTGTTTGTAATGATCTTTTTAAAGTAGGTAATGTTTTCTGATAGTGATATTGCCCAGAAATTTCAAATGCATAAAGATTAACTTGGATATGTCATCGTGTACGGACTAGGTCCCTTTTTCAAAAGCGAGCTTGCGAATACGGTTAAGCAATGCTAATTTTATTGTATTTCATTTGATGAGAGCATAAATACTGTGGCTCAGAAGACCAAGATGGATGTTGTTCACTTCTAGAGTGGAAATGAAATTCATACAAGATGTTTAACATCTTGCTTTTTAAGTCATGCAACAGCTCAAGATATATTCATGAACCTTATATCTGCACTAAAAGACGAGGGCTTGGACCTTAAAAAAATACTTCAAGTTCCATGGATGGACCAAATGTAAACCTTAAATTTTTAAGTGATCTCAAAAGTTAGTTGAAGTAAGATTCTCCACAAGATCCTGAGTTACTGAAATTTGGAACTTGTTCTTTACACATTGTCCATGGTGCTTACAAAACAGCACATGCTTACTCTAGTTGGACTATTAACCAGTTTTTGCACTCACTATATTATTTATTTAAAGATTTTCCAACAAGACGTGCAGACTATCAAAGAATAACAGGATCATCTCTTTTCTCAGTGAAGTTTTGTTCTATTAGATGGGTATAAAACTCAAGGGTGTTAGATAGAGCAATGTCAATGCTGCTGTATCTAAAACAGTATTTTTATTCTAACTAGCATCCTCCATAATCTGATAATTTTCAAACATTAAGCAATTTTGTGAAGGATGAACTTTTGACATCAAAGTTGGGATTCATGCTGTCAGTTTCACTTGAGTTGGAGCAATTTCTCACTGAATATCAGAGCAATCAACCTCTATTGTCATTTATGTTTGCAGATCCAAATAAACTACTTGAGCACTTGATGAACAGAATTGTAAAATGTGATGTAATGAATTTAGCAAATATTTCCAAAAAATTGTTAGCGGTTGATTTAAAGAAACAATCCAACATGACTCCCTACTGTAGTTATTGGGTTAGCAGCACCAGCAGGTTTGATAGGAATTAAAGCCATCAAGATACTTCAGTTCAGAGGAGATTGTCAAAAATTCCTAGTTAATAATATTTAGAACCGCGTCTTACTACCTGTTCGGATTATACGCCTAAGTACTAATTACACTAATGGATTAGGAATTGGGAGGGTTGAATTTAGAGGAAGTGAACCCGCATTTGCGTGGGGGGAGAGTGGAAAAACCACTCCCAGTTCACCCGACCGAGATTCGAACCTCGATCTCTCCGTACTCGGCGGTCGAGCTCAACACGACTAGTGAGTTAGCCAACTACGCCACCGAGGCGGGTAATTGCTAGTTGATCTCTCCAACAAACTTTTACATAAGTGTCTTCTCTCCTACAAAATTGTCAAGGGTGCTAGTTGTCTCTCTCCTACAGTCATACTCAATCCATCTGTTAGGACCTATAGGATAACTTCTGCATTAGAAGTCCTACTAGAAGAGAAACAACTATCTAGTGTGCAAGCTGATGTTGTAAAAAGAGACTACTTGGAATTTGTGTCAAAGCAAGAAGTTATTGACCTCCTTAAACAATTCACTTCAAGATGTGACCAGCTTGATAAGTTCTTCATGAATATTTCTTCTAGAGTAAATGCATCTGAGGAACTACACTATTTCACTAAAAAAATTCTTGTTCTCTTCCATAGCAATGCAGCCATTGAGCGAAGTTTTTCTGTGAATAAAAATGTCTGGTTGAAAACCTACAAGACAGCCTTATTGCTCCACGTGCAACTTATGATGCAGTCACTGCAGCCGGAGGATGTCTAAATATGACAATTTCAAAAAAGATGATTAATGCTGTGAGGAATGCCTCAGGAATAAGGAAAGAAGCACTTGAAAAGAAGAAAAAGATCGAAGTAGACTTAAGTCAAAAAAGGAAGAACAGTTTTGCAGAAAGCAAAGGAAGAGGCAGAAGTGTCGGAACATGAAATGCAAAAAATTGAAAAAGTTTTGTGGTTGAATGAATTTTAGCTTTTGTCTACATTCTTAAAAAAATATTTGTTTTTGGGTTTTATCATCTTAATTTTTACTAATGTTAGGTAACTGCAATTATCTTTATTTCCAAGTAATTTTTATCAACATAATATTTGTTGGTTATTTTTCATTGAAGATTCTGTATCTTTATTACTATATTATTATTAAACAAATTTACTATCAAAAATATAACTTGTGGAAAGTATCGACTGTCAAGGGGTGGTGGGGATAATAGCTAGTTTTTGTGGTAGAATAAACTTCCTGGCTGTAATCATTCTTTGAAGTTGCGCCACCAAGGCCGATTACTTGTACCTCTAAAGTTCTAAGAGTCAGGTGAAATGACCTACCAATTTTGTCAGGAGAGGTATTTTCACATATCTTCAAGGGTTCTTTTACATGCCACATGAAACCAACGACTTTACTTCTTCTCCAAAGGATGTTGAGCTATGATTTTTTCTTGCTTAAGAAAAAGCCTTCGGCTTTTGTTGGGTTCAAACCCATAAACATCGGGTCCTGAGGCGAGCACTTTACCCCAAAACCACCAAGGTCGACGATGGTATAGATCATTAAAAAAATGTGATGTGTGTGTATGTATGTATGTGTATTAAAGATGGGTTGGATCTACCGTTTTTCAAATCTTAAACTTCATTTTGCCATCAAATCCCTAATTAAAATTTGAATTCTAGAAAATATTGTAAGCATAAGTGTTTAACTTTCCCAATAACTAGGATTTTTTCCTTCACTTCTGATTTTGTTTACATTAAATGGTAAATTAATGATCTGGGGTTTGGTTGCTAGGCTTTCCCTATCATTATTTTGGTTTCAACCACAAGAAACTATTTAACTAGGTATTTCAATACCTTTAAAAATAACTCAAAATAGTACCTATTCAAAAAAATTATTATGATTTGAATCGTGAATCATTAAATATTCCTTGTAGGTTCTAGGGTTCCATCCTTAGTATATACTAGAATATATGTGTCAATACACTTGATTCTTGATGTAAAAATGTTTAATTATGACAGACCTAGGCCTACCCTAACTTTCTATCATTTTATGATTTTGAAATAGGGATTGTTTGTCTCAGAGTACCTTTGATATATACTGGATTTCTTAAAAAAAATATACTGGAATTTCAAAACTATATTCAGGTAGACACCCTGAATAATTTCTTAGTTATTTTCTGACATTTTGACTCTCGGGCATAAATAGTAAAAAGAGTACATGTAACAGCGTAAAATGTGAAAAAAAATTTGAAACTCAACACATGCAGACAGCTACTCACATTCGAAATTTCTAAAGATGAGTGCTGGGCTATAGTTGCAGCCAATATCTCAGAGAATTGAACAAACCTAAATTATGTGGGTTTTTGAGCTAATACTGTCTGAGGAAACTTGCTTATGAATCAACACCGAGGAAGAGTTCCAAGAGGCACTTTTTAATGTACATGAACATTTTAAGCAATAATCAGAAGAGATTCAATTCTGAAAATATTGGGAAATATCAAGTTGTCTTTTGCAATCAAAACCACAATCAGAAAGCTATTGGAGAATATAATTTTATAAATTATAATATGATTTTACCTGTGATCCTAGTTTTTTTTACTGTGCATATTTTCTCCATTTTTAAGTGAATAATTGCAAGCATATTTTACCAATTTTTAGTGTAACTCTGCAGTCTACTTATCACTGAATTAGAATTGTATAGTATGATTCAGTTTACATCTTACATCCATTATAACTTGCTATTATGATATATATATTTAAGACAAAATCCATTCACTCATTCATCGCCGTATTTCACCAACCACTGGGCCTTGAAACTTGAAATTTTGTGTGAAGGTTCTTTTAGGGCCTAAGCAAGAGCCAGGATGAGGTTTTGCAAAATTTGACCTCTAAGGGGTTAAAAAGGGGAGTGGGGCGGGGGAAGGTTGAAAGCTTTCAAAATTCACTGATATATCTTTAGAATCAATGGAAGTAAATAATCTAATACATTAAGGTTAAACAGCATAAAAATTGGAAAAACAAACTTTGGTTAAAGGGGTAATTTAAAAGTGGTATAGAATGCTAAAAAATGTTTAAATAATTGATATTTACACTTTGTTTTTAAATTATTTCTACCCTAAACTATTTCTCCGGGTACTTCATTCTAGTTGTTAAAATGAAGAAAAAAATAAATTATTTCAATCCTCAAAAGTCAAAACCCATTTTTTCCCTCAGGATATTGGTCACTTTTATGAAAATAAACATAATTTTATAGAAGATCTTAAAGTGCTACTTACCCGATTTAGTGTAGGCACAAAGTTTGTCGATATAACTTTAATAAATAATAATAATAATAATAATAATAATACCTCAGCCTGCTTGAGGGAATTATTTATGATTTGATGTTAGTTTCATGCCTGTAGTTTAATTTATTTAATTTCTAATAAAGTTTGAGTAGCAAAGTTAAAAACTCTCAATGACTTACAATTGATATTACCATCAGTTTGTGTGTAAAAGAGAAAATAAAATATATTTTACATTGCTGAAGCAACCTTATACTTAAGCGTTACAAGTGTAATTTTACTATGCAAATAAGTGATTATAAGCTGATTTTACTAAAAGCATGCTGTTGACTTTGAAAGAAACATTTTTATTACAAATCAATGTTTGCAAAATGTTTCTCTAATAATAAAACGTGAATTGCTATAGTTAAAATTAATTGTTATAACAAATCAAATATATAACATGCATGTTACATATCTTTGGCCTTGCTTCGGCTGAACTTTAATGACGTCAAGTTCGGATTACGGCTGTTCACTCGGGATCATAAAGATATGTGACACAGGAATCAAACTTGGGACTCTTGGATTAGTGCGCCAACGCTTTATCATTGATATCCAAGATTCCTCCCACGCTCAAGATCATTCAGCATTTATAGTTCTGAAAGCTACTAATTAGTTCACTATCTCACGCATCCATCAAAGACTCTGCCTTAAGGTGAGATGGAAGGGGACATGAGAAAAAGTCAGTGTTTTTGCAGTTTTTATGGTAAAACATTTTTCGCCAAAATAAATAAAATATTGCCCTAGTATAAATAAATAATTTAATTTTCTTCACATGGCAACCTCAAAATTTCTTGAATATCTGGTTAAAGGTGTTGTGGATTTTAATGCCAACTTTTTCTCGTCGTTTAAAAAGTTTGTTATTTAATGCCACCATGTTCATGACAAATATTCAGGAACTGTTGTTGCTATCAACATGTCAAGAAAACTAAACTCAATGTTTGTACTGGAGCAATATTTTATTTATTTGGGCCAAAAACATGTTTTGCCATAAAAACTGCAAAACCACTAACCTTTTCTCGCGTCCCGTTCCATTCCACCTTAAGTTATGAGTAATAAGTCACAAATCCTTGATAGCTCATTGACACGCTAAGCTAAAGGTCCTTGGTTTGATTCCCGTGCCCAGATGCTGATTTTCAGCTTTATTTAAATGCATATTTATATACGTTGACATATTCATGTTTAAATATATCTCGGTAAGCCAAGCCAAAGACCCAGATAAATCATTTATAATAAAGTTGATCAGTAATATTTAGTTTGCATACCTTTAGTAGAGTCAAATTACATTATTTTTAAAATTAGCAAATAGATTTAATTTTAAATTTTGAAAAAATTTCTGTGCAAGGTTTGAGAAAAGAAAGAGGCAAAATTTAGGTGTTGTGAAAAGGGTGTTAGATGTGTGTGTGGATAAATCTCTACAATTATAATAAAAGAAAAGAATGCCAACAAAACAGATATTTTTTTAAACAGTACTGTTCTCTCCATCACAAAAATTGACATTACAAACATGAATGAGATCATGAAAGCAGTAAGGGTGTAATATCTTGAAGTACATTATGGTTAAATTTACTTTTTATCTGCACATGTAACAGTTTTAAATATACCACTTAACAAGAGTTCTGTCAACCACAATATATTTATTGTATACATGTATTTTTTCTTCTTCTTTACAACAGTTTATTTACCTTTCCATTAAAATAACTGAACCAAACACCATTCTTTGTTTAAGTTTTCAAATACTGAAGAATATTTGTTTTTTTTATCTTAAAAGTATAATAATGAGGACCCATACCTAAAATTTAACTCAGCACATGGCAAATAAGTTCCATACTAAAAAATAAATTAGTACTTTGTGAAAAACTTAAAAAAATATCACATTGGCAAAGAGTATTTGCCCTTTCCGCCAATATTAAAAGAGTGTGTAATACTTTTTATTGGATTTTCAACAAGTCTTAAAATATTTTATTCCAATATCACAATAATCTTTGGTTTTGTCCACGTAGCATTTATAAATTAAAAGATTATACATTAACTAATGTAGAGAAACAAAGTGGCTTTTATAACGAAATGAAGAAAATAGTTTATACTTAACACAATTTGACCAGTGTAAACTGTTGCTCTTTTCATTGTAAAAAACATACTATGTTTGTTCTGATTTTTTTGGGTCCTTGTAACCCAATAATTGAAAAAGTTTTTGTTAAATAGTGTTTAATGGCTAAGAAATATATGAAACCAGCAATAAGACTACCTTCACAAGACACTGTAAAATGTAAGTGATAAAGAAGAATGCTTACCTAGAGTAATTAAGAAATTTATAGGAGTAAATAAATTGTTTTCTTTATTGCTTCTATTAGTCTAGCCTTTCTCTCTCTACATACTAGCACCCTTCTTTATTACTTTTAGTTTTATTTTATTATAAAATTCATAACTGTGGTGGGTAATATTTAAATTTTCTTAAATGTAATAACTAAACAGAGCCACGCTTTACATTTGATACACACAATACAATACTACTATCAAATCTATGCTGTATCTTCTTAATAATGTGGCTCAAAATTAAAAACAGCTCTCCTTCAAATTGGTTAAATATTGTTACCATTATATATATATATATTTTTTATATCATGATATTAATTTTTATGTTGTGTTGGTTATTTGGGCCAGTTTCATAGTCAGACTTAGCACTGCTAAAGTGCGAGTCGATACCAAATACAGGACGACACCTACCAAGACCAAAATGGAATGGGCCAGTTTAGCATATGAAACTGGCCCATTCCATTTTGGTCTAGGTAGGTGACGTCTTGTATTTAGTATAGCGGCGCACTTAAGGCATACCATTTGACTATGAAACTGGCCCTTTGTTAGAAAAAAGGTGTTGAGTGTTTCACAAGTTTTCCTATGAAAACATGGAATAAATCTTAAGGCATAGTAGAGTCTATTGTTAGAAACATAAAATTGTCAACAATAGCTCTTTTCAATGTCTAAACCATATAATGTCCTAAGCTAATGTAAATCATTTAATTTGTTTAAGTTAAAAACTGTAGTACAGTTATTTACAATGAGACTTGGCAGAGTTGGGTGGTGATTTGCATCTTCGTGCTAGTGTATCAAATGCCTCGTGTTCACTTCCCTTGTGTAGGTGTCACTTTACAAATTTGGAAATGTGTGAAGATTTTGACTTATCATGGTTTAGGGTCTACCCAGGGAATTAATTTGAATCTCAGCTGGAAAACACTAAGTAACATCTGTTGTCCATGCAACAAATCTCGGGTGTCGACTAATCACAATTATATGGTTACAGCTCAAATCTCAGTAGATACAATTTTTTTTTATTGCTGTGTCTTATTCTCTAATCAGGTTAAACACAGCTATGATAAATTACTCTAATGGGATAGGGATAAGGAAGGAAGCATTTTAGAGATAATATACCCGCATTAGCGTGGAAGGAGAGTGGGAAACCATTTAGCAAAAACCACTCTTAGTAAACACGACCTGAATAGATCTCCCTGTCATAGTTAGGTCAATCTAACAAGAGTGTAACACCTCAGACCATTCGACAACTGAAGCAGTTTGGGACCATTTTAATTTGTGCTTGAAGTACCAGTGACTTGGAATAAAACATACACACACTTGCTTTAAAACATTAGTCATAATATGCTAAGTAACTACTTAAAAGAAAATTTCCTAACAAAAATAATCAGTATAGCGGCTAAAATGCAAAGATTACTATTTTGATGTAAATCAACTCTACTTTTTGATTTGGTATCGCAATAAAAAAAGTAAATAAAAATAAAATGGTACCTGGCTCAACCATCTTAATTTTAACATTTATTTATATTTTGAGAATGATAATAGAGAATATATAATTAAAACATAACCATCCAATAAGACTTCTCAAAATATTTTTTCTTTTGGTTTTCAAATACAGTTATTGCTTGTTACAGAGTATATTGGTACACTTTTGGAGGAACACACATGTGAACAAATAAAATAACTTATGAAGGGAACACAAGCCCAACAAACCCAAATTTGTCTATGATCAATTTTTAGACTACAAAATCAAATTATATTATACTTAAAAAAAAAAATCCATTCAGACCTGTCTCAAGAATAACTTAAAACAAGTTACAGGAAATAACAAATATTTCATATTCTACTCAAGTGAACCCTTGAAAAGTTAGACCAAATAAAGACTCCTCTATTAAGAAATAGAGTAAAATCCAATGGAGTTAGTAAAAATAGTTTATTCTAAAGATGGGACTCTCGAATCATAATATTCAAAATATTTTAAATAATCACAACACATTTAAAACATAAAGAAGTCTTGAAATCACAATTTGATGTAATATACCTCTATAAGGAAAACCTCTTTTCGCTTTGTGAGGTAATTCCATTAATGTTTCTATCCACAATTTCCTATAACTTCTTCCAAATATAATAAATAACTATTTGTAATTGAGAGAATAAATCTTATTTATATTAATTATCTAAAAAATAAATGAACAAAATAAGTACAGAATTGTTTTGCTAAATGTTTCAATAAATTTGTTTTGCGATTGATGCTGATTTAAAGTTCTTAAGCATGCCACTTTGTAATAGAAACTGCTGATAAAAGAATGGTCAGCATTTTCAAAATGTATGAATTTAGAATCCAACTAATCATAAATAGATTCTAGTAAAAAGGAACACATTTTTATTTAAAGATTTTAAGTGGTACCAACAAAAATTAAAAAAATATCAATATCAGTATATGTAAGGGTGGAGAAGGAACAGCTGCAGGAGTGGAAAGAGGAAGTGAAAGAATGTGGAATAAAATTTAGCATGGCAAAGTGTGAAGTGATGGTAACGACAAGGAAGAGGATAAACCTTAGTAAAATCATGTGTGTACTAGAACTAGATGAAGTCAACACAACTGCCTTATTAAAATAAAACAACCACTTTGATAAGCATTAGGTTAGAGAGATTATGGAGCTAACCACAAAACTTGATATTTTAAGAAATTAAAAATCAAAACTTGTATTATAACTGTAACATTTAATCTATATACAAGAGAGAGAAAAAACTTTAAATTATAAATGTTGAATACACTGTGGCTAGCGGCCCAGAAAAAAAATTTCATAATTAAAGTTGTCTAGTGCAGTTTAAAACTATGTTGTGGTCTCGTAGTTATTTTTATCAATTTAGGGTCTTCCCTTGAATAAGCAATTTCTTAACACATTTTATCATTAATGAATAATCATTTTTGTTTCAATTAAACACAACCTTAGTAAAAAATGAGATATTAACTGTTTCAATGATCAAATAAACAGCCTAAATGAATTGCTGGTGTCTAGGCTGAGTTTTGAATCTCGACAGGGTGTTCCACATATGATATCACTGGTTTTCTCATCCCTCTTCACACTAATGCAAGTGCATTCTATTTAAACCTATCCTTAACAACCACGGTGTTAAACATACTCATGAAAAAAAGAAAGTGTTATTAAAATAAATTAGACAATAGGGATTTTTAGTAAGGCTCTGCGAGTACTCTGATTTTGAGCTTCAAAGATGAGCCTGTCAAAGCTCAAGATCAAGATCAAAAGTTTTGTAAGCCTGTCATTTTTGAGTTTCCTTATGATGTACGTACAAAATCAATTTCTAAAACGTATTGTTAAATATAGGCTATTTAATTTAGATATCAGAAGTTTTACTTGTAATCATTTGGCAACCTAAAAAAAAGTTGTTAAAATTAATTAAAATTTCATATTAATCATATAATGGAGCTCTAAAACTACTTTCGGCTGGTAAACTAATTCTATATTTTCAATTTTTTTTAACTATCTTCGATTGAAGTTGCTACTAAAAGCTGTCTACTAAAAATATTATTTTAACCATCTTATTTTTAATTTTAAAGTATGAATATAAACTTTGATAGGCTTTAAAAATTACATTGAAATAAATTTCATAGTAATATAAATTTCTAGTGAGAGCACATATGAAACTGCAAAGAGAGGGAATGAATTGAAACAGAAGAAGTGATCATGCACAATTATTACATTAAATACTATTAAACAAAATATGAAAAGTTTTAAATTTCTAACTGCTTGTGATTCTTATGTTTTCTCTTAGGGCAATTAAGTTAATATTTTCCCAAAATAAATCCCCTTAACCCATTAAAATGTTAATCTGGTGAACTTTTTTGTGTGTAATTGTTAGTGTAATTTTAATGTCCTGAATACAAGAGTGTTAAACCAATTTTAATTACCATTTTTTCTTTTATATATTTATTTTAAATATCAATATTTCCATGTTTAAATAATTTTTTGCAAAAGTTTTTACTAATCATAAAAATGAGTGTCATTCTTATTTTAAGAACATGTGTTGTTTTCATATATTTTTTAAATCTCACATTTTAAAAAGATGTATTACATTTTATGTTTGTTTTGACTGGTGACATTTTAAAATTATGAATATATTCAAACTCTAATCAAATTAGAAAGCTTTTTGAAATACTCAACTTGAAAGAAAAAAAATCAAAGCTCGTAGGGCCCTAGATTTTACCTATATCTATACAATATTAAATATTTAAAAAAACTATTAGCAACATTTACAGTTTAAAATCTAATAATGATAATAATTGATTTGTAAAATTTAATTGTAAATAAAGAGCAATACATTTTATTCAACATCAATTTTTTATGTCACTATCCAGATTTTTTTGGTGTAAAGTTGAATATTTAGTAAAATAAACTAGTTTTTTCGACCCCATACACCAATTTATTCAAAATGCTTCTCATAAGATATATACTATTAAATTTTGCAAAGTCCTGCTCATGAAAAAATCCAGGACCTGTTGATTACTGTACTTGTCCTACTTCTGAGCCCCAAATGTTTTTATTTCTATTCAAGAATGATTATAGAATATATTTCTAAGAACCTGAGGAGTTCAACAATGGAAGGTTGGTATGTTATATATAAAGTCAATGGATAAGATCTCTAGGGCTAATTTTTCAAATTAAGAGTACTAGTTTGAGGAGACAATGTTATATTTTAATTGAATTAATAGTGTGGCATCATTTACACTTCTCAAGAATACATTCAAAACATTATAAAAGGCGGTGAGATTCTTCAAATAAAAAAAAAATCACCATGTCACTAATGCAATGTGAAAGAGTAAGATTTGACTACTATACCTAAGAGCTGTGTGTGGCTTTTCCCCGAGCTCACCAAGGCCTAGTGGATACACTTATCTAAATAGTTACACATTACCTATTTTTTAAAGCATATCTATAACATGAGTCACTAAACATTGAAAGAAGTCTACAAGGGCAAGGTCTACACACTTAGCAGAAAACTGTAGGCCTCAAAGTTCAAGATTATAACACAACAAAACACATAATTATGTAATTATGTGTTTCGTTGTGTTTTAATTTCCTTCCATCCTCCTTTCAATGTTTAATTTAATATAGCAATTTTTACTTTGGTTATAATATGAAACAAAAAGGTTTAGTCATGTAATGTAGATTTATTATTTTGGGAATAATGTGCTATATCACAAGAGTTTTAACAACTTGCTCTTAAAATAGAAATTTAAATAAAAAAAAAAGAATATATGGAACAATATAGAATATTATTCAACCTTATGAGCATGGTTGTGCATATAAAAAAAAACAGGAGTACCATCTTATATATATTAGTATTTCTGACCAAACTATGCTCTATATTCTAAAGCATGGATTTAGGTATGGCACATAGAAATGATGTATTCTGAAATGAGCAGTAAAACTTCCATATACGACTAGTATTAGAGAAACTAGTGCCATAATAGGGCTCTGCGAGCACTTCAAGTTCCGAGCTCGTCATTTAAGCTCTTAGATCACGATCAAAAGTTTTGTTGGCTTGACATTTTTGAGCTTCCACTTGTATTTGTATAGATCAAATTTTAAAATGCAATGAAAAGCACAAGCTATTAAATTTTGATGATATCGGCACTTTCACTTATAAATAATATGTTAGCTTAACAAATTGTTAAAACTAATATCAAATTTCACATTAAACACGTAATATAGCTCTAAAACTACTTTTGACCAGTAAACTTAAACTTATTTAATATTGTCGTCTATTTTGAATTATCCTCAATTGAAGTTGCATGACAAGGCGTTGAAAATAGAAATAACTTAATAGATTACTAAATAATTGTATAGTTTTTAGTAAATATAAGGATAGAATAGTAAGAAAATAATAGAGCACAAATGAAAGTAAAAATACTAACACATATACACACACTTCAATATTTCGATGCTATTATAGCATCTTCCTCAGGAAAATTTTTATGATCAAAAGACTCTTTAGATGAGAAAGTAAAAATAACAAATAAAAATATTATAAGTTGAATAAAAGTTAATAGTCCGATACATTTAATTTGTGTAATATGATAATAAAGGAAGATGCTAAAACAGCATCGAAATATTGAAGTGTGAGTAAATATGTTTTAGTGTTTCTACTTTTATTAGTGCTCTATTATTTTGTTTTTGCCTAATGCACTTTATTTCATACATATTATTGACTAATTGTTGTTCTCGATGTTAAAAATTTAACATCGAGAATATATTATATTTAAGGTTTTCAAACTTACTGTATCCAAAATTTGCATCAATTCATAGGTTTACTCATAAAACTAGCACTAATTTAGTTACTATTTAGTTTTAGAATTATGTTGGTTAACCTGTGCTGATGAACATGGCAATAAATATTTTACCAAACTTATCAGATTTAAATAAAAAATAGCATTTACTATTTAATACTGTTTAAAATTAAAAATTAGACTGTCATAATAAAATTTCTAGTAAAGTTTGAACATCAACTCACACAAGCATTAAAAATTGAGTTGAAATAAATTTTGCAATAAGATAATTTCTAGCGAAAGTCCATACAACACGCATTTATAAGTGCCCATAGAGGAATGGAATTAGAACAGATGTGATCATGCACAATTATTACAATAAGAACTAAAAAACGAAATATTAAATATCTCAAATTTCTGTTTGTGATTCTAATGTTTTCTTATAGGGTAAATAAAGCTAAAGAAGCATATTTTGGGGCGATATTAGCTCATTAAAATGTCAATTTAATAAACTTTTTTTTTATAATTGTTAGTGTAATTTTAATGTCAAAAAATAGGAGTGTTGTAACCAATTAATTATTTTTTCTATTATATTTTTATTTGAGTGTTGTTTATATATCCAAACTAGCTCTTTTAAGGAGTTATTTCTAATTTAAAAATAATTATTTTCCTTTTATACGCTTTTATTTTCCAAAAGTATTTACTATTTATAAAATTGAGTGTCATTCTTATTTCAAGAACAGTGTGTTGTTTTCATATATTTTTAAAATCTTAAATATTAAAGATGTGACATTTATATTGTATGTGTGTTTTGACTGGTGACATTTTAAATATACTATTTTACTTTTAAAATAAATATATACTCTTAACATTTTAAAACCACAAATATACTCCAACTCGAGAGCCTTTTGAAATATTTGCCTCGAGTTTGACTCTAGTGAAAAAACCCAAGCTCGCAGACCCCTATTTCACATGAAATCAAATTCAAGGTGAAAATGATCCAAGTTTCAGAAAAAAGTAAAATGTGTAAATTAATTTTCTCTCAATACATAAATAACTTTGTGTTCAATCCACTATTTGGTTTTATTGCACATTTCTTTCTGGTCATAAGATGAAAATGGTTTGAGATTTATCAAGTGAAACTAAAACTAAATATTCCTCAGGAAGAAAAAAATATGATGCTCACCTAATACCAAAGACTCAACATCATACACTAATACATAAATAAATACTCGAGAGATTCCAAATACGGTAAACTACTTATTTTTACATAGGTGTGAATTAGTATTTTGAGCAAATTAAGGAGTTAAAGTATCACTGTTGATCTTATATTCTGGTACCATAGGTAATACAAAGGTGTGGCTTGGTTTATTGTTTACTGCTAACTGGAGAATTGGTTGGTTGGTTATATTATGTACTGGTGGATAGATTGCACACTTATTTGTGTCGAAATAAAGAGTCTTAACTTCCCTTGGAAACAAACAATTTAAACAACAACTATCACAAACTATTAGCAAAGTTCACACTTTACATTGCTGCAATTGGACAAAGTGGTAATGGCCTCCTCTTTAGGAAGTTACTTTATGCGTTTCTCACTACCTCCTAATGAGTTCAAATAAAATGATACCTAGGTCGGGGATTGGGCAGTAACAATAGATTTTCTTCAAAAGGTAGCCATTACCTCTTTGTCCAATGGCAGCAATGTAAAGTGTGAACTGTGTTCTTATTTTCATTGTAAAAGCCATATTGTGTTTGTCCCTTTTAAATGTTTATATCCACCTTTCCTGTGCCTTCTTCGAAATATAATATAAAACCATTTGCAAAGCAAGTGTTATTTTGTGATGTGATGAAGGTTAAATTACCAATGTTTTTTGAATATCACTGCAACTCCATTTCATTAATCCAAATAGTTGAAAGTCTATTGTACATACAAATCAGTTACATCCATTACTGTTTCCAGCCTATGGCCTACATAAGTTTTTTTATTCAGGTCATGTATTTTTCCAATTACGGCTGGCTAGGCCTGTCATAGCTTCATATGCCTTATAATCAAGCTTAAGAGTGGGACAGGCACAACATCCAGCCCCCTGCTGTCAATTTATCAATGTGAATGGGTAAACCCATATTTTCTTTCATCAATGATACATTTTTGGCTATGCCAGGAATCGAACCCAGGACCCTTAGTTCAGTAGGCAGACAAGCTACTGACTGAGCTAAGGTGTCGGACTCATACAAATCACTGTACCAATCACAATTCAATCCTCAACAAACCCAGTAATTTATCTCATTTTAAAACAATTAAAACATTGTGCCTCCTCATTGATTAGTATAAATAATTTACCTCATTCAAAGATTGACAAACACACTTCTATAGCTTGTAATTAGTTTTTAAAGTTACAAAAATAATTAATTGTTTGTGTTCTAAATATTTTGATAAAATTGTTCCTGTTATTTCATTTAGTTCTAGTCTCTCTTGATTTGAACTAGAAAAAGATAGTAATATACTCTACATTTTCAAAATTTTATGAAGGCAGCGAAATTAAATATATAGAAGATTATGACTAGCATGATGGATTCGATGGTTTCACCTACAGTAGATTATTGTTCTTTTAAGATATGATTAGTAAATATGAAACAGAAATGTTGAATCAATGTGTTGCCAAGACACTTCATGATTCATACATTTGGTAATGTCATACAAATATTAAATTTAATTTTTTATGTTACACTTTGATACATCTTGAACCGATACTAATTAAAAGCGTATTAAATTATATAATATATCCTAATAAATCACACATTTAAAATAATTTCATGGCACTACCTTTATAGTGCTTTTGTGTGGTGAAGTGTTAAAACTTATTTTTTATACTCATCTAATGTGTCTACAGCTTTTATTGGCTAATCTTAACTTAAGTCTAGAGCAAATACAACAATCATACTTGTATCACAAAACAAATATCTGATAATATTGTAAATATAACCATTTTTCATATCTAGATTTGCAAGTTGGATTTTGATGTTACCTGCACACATGCAGACAATACATCGACTTGAATGTCTCAACAATAATGCCAATATTTTATTTGTACCCATTTATTTCCTTTGTAATTAGAGCTCTAC
This sequence comes from Timema bartmani, assembly GCA_902151455.1. NCBI lineage: Eukaryota > Metazoa > Arthropoda > Insecta > Phasmatodea > Timematidae > Timema > Timema bartmani. The sequence goes on from CABFWB010003323.1 coordinate 19,894, forward strand.
TTCATGTCAAACACAATATTTATTTTTCAGGGTCTTAAATTAAAACCTCTTGGTTTAACTGGACACATTTTTTAGTGTAAATTAAAATTTATGACTAAGAACCAAACACCCATCTTCTGAGGGGAGGGCCAGAACTCGAGACTAGTGCCATGGCTAGAATCACACATACGCAACTAATCTTTATATTTATTGACATATTCATTATTTGTCAATAAACAAAGGGACATGAAGAATATTTACTAAACAATGAAAGTTTAGTTAGATCATTTACTTCACATTTTTTATTCAAGCTAAGTAATTTTATCAACCTTTTAGACACACCAGACTTCACACATCATAGCTTGAAATGTTTTAAAATATTTACAATTTTTTATTTATTATCAATCATGAAGTGCCTTAGTTTTTATAACATAGTTACAACAACTTTAGTTTTGAGTATTTTTCATATTTTATTAAACTGACAACTTGAAAAGCTAAGATATACAATGAACATTCATAAAAATACAATATATTATGCTTTTTATACTCATTTACAGTAGTCTGAAAATAATTACCACCTAGAATGATGAAGAGTCTTGATATTTCTTGTTTTCTTTCATAAATATTGTCTGGTCTTCCCGATATATTGTCAAAGACACGCATAGCTACAACAAACAATCAACAGTCCACAAAGGCTGTTTTATAATTTTTTTGTACATTTAAAAAAATTTCAGTTCAAACAACAAGGTTTAGAAGGAATATTTATCGTTAGTTTAATTCATAGAAGGAAAATTTGTGCTCGTTTCCCCTTACTTATCCACAAGTAAATGTTATGTTTTAATATAGAAAAAAGAAGAAATGGCAAATACATTTTAATTTTTTGAACATGATCTTGATTCTACATATTACGAAATGAAAAATACTCTTTCTAAATTTAGAGAATTTAGTTATTACTGTAGTGAAAAAGTGGCACACAACTATTAAGTCATTTTAAGAAAGTTAAGGCTGGATTTAACAAGAACAAAATGTACTTTATTCTTTTCCTTATACTGGCACGTTTTGGTCTATCACAAGGGACATAATTCACAGTTAGTGTTTTGAACTTAAGTAAACATGGGATAATATTTAAAAAATACAATCAATAAAACCAAATATATTTACTTTGCTAATTTGTGATTTTATTCTTTGCTAGACCAGGAGGTAACTAGTTTGTTAAGGTCTAGCTAGAGCTTACTATTTTAATGAGATAGTTTCCTTTTCTCGATGCTGCCCAATAATTCATTTTTTGGGGTTTTCTCTTTTTTCATGTTAACAAAATTATTTTACCCATCAGATTAGGTAGGGGTGTGCGAAGTCCACTTTTCCAATTCGAAGTGAAGTTGAATTCAAGTTCAAATATTGAAAAAAATGTTTAACGGTGAATCAAAATATTATACTTTACATAACTATGTAAATTTAGTTATTAATTATATTTAACAATAGGAGTGTGTGAAGCTTCGATTTGGCTTCAAAACTTCCAAACAAATGTCAACTTCAACTTCGCTTCGGAAATAATTCCGGCTTCAGCTTCGTCAATAAAATACTTGATTTATAGTCAATTATTGCCATTTATATATAATATAAAACAATTTCATTTGGAAAAAATCCTAAGCAATTGAATTCTAAGTTGTAATATAACTAGATTTATTAGATTAAAATGAAAATTAGTAACAATAAAACATTTTCTAAGTAATTTCAATACATAAAGTTTAATACATAACAATATCATATATTTTCTAGTATAAAATAAACTAACAAAAAAATATTTGAGCTTCGATTCGGCTTCCAGAATATTTCAAAAATACTATATTTTGTCTTAAAAATAATAAATTAAGTTACCGTCACAAAATGAAAAACAAAAACAAAACAAGCATGTGTGTTTTAATGCAATTTTTTTTGCAAAGTTTTGTAATAGTTGTTAAATCCAAAATTTCGCTTTCAAATCGAAGTCAAAGCGAACAAATATATGAAGCAAAGTCGAAGTTTTTGAAGCTTTGCACACCCTACATCAGGTATAAATTTTTATACAGTCTTAAAAAAATTAGAAGGTTTTGTAAACATAAATTTTTGTTAACAATAAAGTTTACTATACTTTAACACTTTAAGTCATTTGTTTCAGGAAGTGTTAACATTTTAGGTTAAATAATATCAACCTTGAATATAGTGAATACACTCAAAAAATATGTGTTAATCAGATACATTTTTGCCATTTTGAACAACTTTTATAATGCATGGTAAAATTAATCACATCAATTATAACTCAGAGTACACTAAAGTAAAATTATGACAAGGTGACTAGATTCATCATTAGAACCCATGTACCAAAATTGCAGTTCTTTTTATGAAAGAGTTTGTGGCATTAATTCCTTTATTTATATATATTTTGACACCGATTACAGTTTAATATTGAGGTAGACTAATTTAATTTTGAGTTATTTGGAAATATAGAATAAATTAATGTGTTTGATTTAAACTAAAGTACATTTAAAAATTAATTCCTTGATTACATATAAATTACTTAAAAATAAGTATCTGTGGGGAAATAAAAATTATACTATTTAATTCATGGAATAAGTATATATTTACAAACTATAACATATTTTTTAAATGGTAAAATAATAAACCCCAGAGAAAACTTGATATTTTGGTCACCATTTCTTCTCTTTCCATTTTTGTCTACAATAGTTATTAAATACAATATACTGCAAAGTTTTTCTATTAATTTTTAATGGATGTGCTTATGCAAAATGACTAACTGTATACAATGTAGGGCCTACATGATTTTAAAGAATATTTACTAATATGATGCATGTACACCTGTTCGGAGAATATAGATTTTCAATTCAAATTAATTTAATTATTTTGCAGTTAAGATTAGTTCCACACTACACAAATATGCCTATAAGAGAGGAACAATATATACATATATAACTTTAACACACATTAACTATTTTATGCTCATACATAATTATTTTAGTAACCTATTTCCATAAGTATATTAAGGACAATAACATTTGTTATATTACTGTAATCATTTTACTAGTTCATTAATTCAATACTAATACTAGTTTTTTAAACTTTTAAATTTTGTTTTTACATTTTATTTATTGAAAAGTGGCTTTCACAAACTACTGTGTCAACTTACATTGCAAAATAAAACAGATAATATGTTTTATACTATAATACCCAAACTATCAACAGGGTGAAGAGAGATTTGATATTAAATTAATTATTTTAATTAAAGATATTGAATTTTATAAATTCCACCTATCAAAAATGACACATCATTGTTAATTTTCTTTAAATTTAAAGGAATTTACAAAAAACTAGTATGAGTATTCCAATGTTGTGTGTGTAATATTTTATAATACTACCATATTTTTAATTCATTTCCAACTTCATTAAAAAAAAATCACAAAACAAAATACAGCTTTGAAAATACACAAGGCATTAAATGCAGCAGGAAAAATGTTTGGGGTAAAGAGTACATTAAATAGTCTAAAATAACATGTATATTCCTGAAAATCTGGACAAAACTCATTCTGAAGCATAACCAACTCAAGGATCATAGAAAGAGTAACTTTTTTGACCAGAGGCAAACTAAGCAATAATGCGACAGGTGGTGTGCCCAAAGCCTGATCAGTCTAGATCATACATGTTTTAATAAAAATTGGTCAGGAGGTGAGTAAATTAACTTTTATGTAATTGATTTCATTTTAGTGGCTTAATAAATAGATGGTGAGTTTCTCATTAGTATAGAAAATAAGGCTATATATTTTTTTTATTAGGGGTAACATTTTTTTAAATAAATAAGCTATCGGCAACTGCTATCATCCAGTATAGCAGACTAGCGATCATACCCATCCTGATAAATATCCACTTTAAATCCTCTCAAGACACACTATGCTTGTAGGCTTTTGGTTATAACAGAACCACCTTCAATTATAATTTATTATTAGTAAAAGGAGAAGATTCCAAAGAAAATGATGGAAATGAGGTCTGTAGGAAAAAGACAAAAGCGATGGAAGGAGCAGATAACAGAAAGTGTGCAAGTGAGAGGAGGAGGATGGAGGCATTTTACTATAATGACCCGGCCATAGGACGGAAACAGTTGATGATGATTAGTAAACATGAGTACAATCCACTAATCTTTTACTATTTCCTATATTCTAACAAGGTGCAAGTACAAAATTGACCAAAATTAATTAAAGAAAATGCATTATTTTGAGAGCCATGATTAAAAAAAAACACTAATCCAAAATGAAAAGTTAAAATATGGAAACATAGTTAGTATTTACACCCCTAAAAGTGTAAATTGAGTTACGTCTAGCTGTTTCACATATTAGCATAATTATTCACACCTCATTATGTTAGTTATGCTGAACATTGCTTATCTGACAAAAAAAAACTCCTTTATTGTTTAATATTGTGTGTACTTTTTATAATTCATCAATACCACTTTTCTTCCTTTAATATTGCTTTAGCTGTTGCCCAGTTTCTTAATAATTTTTAAATCAAATCCTTACATGTACTCTCATACTTGTTTCAAACATAAACACTTTCTGTATAGCTTGAGAATACTGCAAAAGCTAGGAATGGAACTACAGAGCCATGTTGAGATAGATGTGGCATACTCATATTATCTTAATGGATGAGATTTATGATTGTATTGTGAGGCAAAAGCAATAAGGTATTAATTAAATTAATGACAAGATATTCAAGTTGATGCCTGGTGTGTAGCTGAAAGAATTGATCTAATTTGGAAATTCGTTTATATTTTGAGAGAGAGTAACAGTCATTAGGTATATTTAGAAGCATACCCCTACTTTCATAGACCTATTTCCATCCTTTAGGATAAAAATCAACAAAACAAATAGTTCATGAGAAAAGACCGACAGCAACCTTAATTGAGTTTTGCCCAGAGTGCCACGATAGACACAGTTACCAACACGACAACAAAGAGACAGAGCGGAGGAGTGGAAGGAGAGAGAAGGAATGTGACTCGAAGGCTCAAGGCAGAGGTACCACCACCTGCACGTAAGTCACCGGGAAGTAGCCTGTTCGGCCGTTGACACTACCCTCGTACCAGTTCTCATCCACTTTGTTGATTAACGTGATGGTATCACCTTCCTGCACCAAACAAACATGTACATATCACTATAAAAATTCTAATAAAATCAAAACTAGACCCTTTCATAAATGGAGAATTTTCTCTAACACTTAGTAATTATATGCATATATGCATATATGCACTTTTTATACGAGTGGTTCATAGAACAGATCAATTTAGCCCAGCACCTGTGAGTAGCCACACAATTTTTGTGACAAGCAAAATGTAAGAGATAAGGTTCAAACTTAACAGACTGTATAGAAGACTTTCAACAGTTAAAAGATATTGTTTAGGGGCCGTAACACTTTTCATAATGTGTAAACTCGTGAAATTTGATAGTTTCTGTAAAAACACAAAATAAATGAGATATGGATGGAACCCTAAACAACTAAATTATTTAAGCAATATATATAACTTACATTTTAAAATTTTAAAATTCTCTAACAAAACTTTTTTAGAACTGGCAAACCCTTTAAAAGTATACTTTTTACAGGCCTACGAAATAAGTCATGGCCTATGTCTAAAAATATTTACATTGTTATTAATTAAAATATTATTAAATACATGGATAATATCTTAAACAACCTTATTTACTATACCAACCTGAAAATAAATAGCCCCAAAATATAGGGCCGTACCCTAAAATTACAATCACTTTAAAAGGAAAAAAATGTTTGTGTCTAAAAATGAAACCTTTGGCTTTCCTAATATTCATATTACTAAGATTTTAAGTCTTAATCATTGCTGAGAGATACTTTTTAAATCATGATCTACAATGTGTTGCTCCCTTAACTCAGTCAGTAGTATGTCTACCTAATGAGCTAAAGGTCTCCCCTCAGTTCAATTCTCAGCATGGCCAAAAATGTATTATTGGTGAAAATATGTGTTTACCCTTTCACATTTATAAATCGACAGCTTGGGACTGAATGTTGTGCCTGTCCTAGTCTTAAGATAGATTATAAGACACATGAAGCTACGACAGGCCTAGCCAGCCGATAGCAGAAAAATTTATGACTTGAATAAAAAACTGACCCAGGCCACAGACTGGAAAGAGTAATGAATATAAAGTAAATCTACACTGTGTTAATCTGACACTTTAGCTCAGTTGGTAGCGTGTCTGTCTACTGAGCTAAAGGTCCCGGGCTCAATTCCTGGCATGGCAGAAAAATTTATCATTGGTAAAACATGGATTCACCCTGTCACAGTGATGAACTTAATGCCTGGGGACTGGATGTCCCAGTCTTAAGTTTGATTATAAGGAATATAAAGTTATGACAGGCCTAGCAAGCTGGTAGTGTAAAATATATATTTGAATAAAAACGTGACCCAGGCCATAGGCTGGAAACAGTAATGGATGTAAAAAGTAAATCTACAATGTTTTATTTATTAATTATTAGAGCAATTTCATTCTGACTTAAAAGTGAGATAAGTGGTTAATTAAAAGGTTTTTTTCAAGCTCTAGAGACAATTGGGTCTATTGCTGACTTTTACAGGTTTTCCAGAGCCAATTTTCAACTTTTACAGTTACTCTATTATACACATTATTTTATTAATCACAACTTATTGTCATATTATTTTCGACGCACATCTTGAAATTATGACACTATGAAGGGATTAAAGTATGTGTGCATAAATAAATGGGTCTTGGGTAGTGCGATCCAAGTTATATTTCAGTTAGATCATATTGATACATTAAAAGATCACCTTACATGGAGTAATGACTTAACTTTGGCTAAAGAGACAATGTAGAGGAGTGGAAAGGTGAGATGAAAATCCCATGTTGAACTTTAGAATTGAGATTAGTATACTCAAGGTGGACAACTTAACTAAACAAGATTCAAAGTGCATATTAACTGGAAGGAAAATGTTATTTTGACAGTTGACTATTGTAAATGAAAGTAGCTTAGGCCTATTATTTGAGTGAATATGTGAAAATTCCAGAAATTTGATCAAATACCCTGACGAAGAAAATTCAATTACTTTCCCCTGTTTTCCAGGTTGTTGGACATCTGTGAAATATATCATATTTTTATATATATAAAAAAAAATGAAAGTATTTATTCAAGTAACTAGTAAACTTCAACAAAAATTCTCTAGAACACTATCTGAAAATAAGTAGTTTGACTAGTTAATGTTGTCAGTAATCTGCCTCGGTGACGTAGTTAGCTAACGTGCTAGTCGAGTTGAGCTGGACTGCCGAGTACAGGGAGATTGAGGTTCAAATCTCGGTCGGGTGACATGGGGGTGGTTTTCTCCTGAATGGTTTTCCACTCTCCCTCCTTTTTAAAAAATTAGGTTCTTCAATAAGATACTTGAAGTAGATTTCCACTGAAAAATATTTGAAAATTGAATACTTTTAGAAACTATTTGGAATGGTCCTCGCCTGAAAGTTCTTCAAAATGACATGTATGTATAAGCTTTTTGAAATGGTCCTCGCCTTGACATTTTTGAGGTTTGAATTACTCTAGAAGTTAGTAATATCATTATATTTGGAAGAAGGGACGAACAAAATTGAGAGATAGATGATCTAGAAGTTGGTAAGAATGATTCTCGCCCGATTTTTTTTTGTTGACAGATACGTCTGAAGTTATTTAAAGTGGTCTTCTTCAGCATATTTTTGAAACGTGAAGAAGTCATTTGGCATTTGAAATAAGTGCATCTTTCAGCTCCATATTTGATAATTTAATATTTGAAATGTATAGAGGGGGGGGCAAACTTATTCCAGGGTGGAATTCTTTCTTGGGGGAAGGCAATTCTCCCTACTTTCATGGTTTCACCGCCATTGTACCAAACTGGTTAATGCTATACAAAAATGATCTCAAACCATCTTTAAGGAATTATCTAACAGAGTTTGCAGCACTAGTGGTGGACACAAAAGAAAACTACAAAGACTCTTTCAAAGTTATGTTGTTCTATGAAATCCTAAATAAACAACATTTTCAAACGTTGACATACTTTTAAGAATATATTTAACCCTTATGGTGTCAAATTGTAGTGGGGAAAGGTCATTTTCAAAAATAAAAGTGACAGAAACCGGCCCCATACAAGCATGAACCAATATTGTCTAACATACCTTTCCTTACTCAATATGGGAAATGATATACTTAATTAAATGAACTTTAAATTGAAATTAAATGTTTGCTTAATTTTTACCTCTCCGTAGACATCACACGCTATGATGTAATTTACATGTACCTGCTTCGGAGGCTGCATAATATAAGGCGTCACTCTTGCAATAGATTAGAATGCTAATGACAGGGAGAGCAGGGTTTGAATCCCTTTCAGGTGTACTGAGGGTGTTTTTTCCTAAACGGTTATTCCCTCACAATCCTCAAAAAATGCTGGTACACTTTCTGTTAATTTAAACTTCCTCATTCCAAACTCATTAGCGTAATTAATATACATGTGTATAATCTGAGCAAGTAATAAGACATGGGTTCCCCAAATTGTACGGTACTCCGAGGCCCCTGCCTACATAAATCCAGCATTGCATGCAAGTGTAGTAAATCCATAAATCTCAATGAAGAATAGGGCTAAAACTAGGAAACTATTTTATGGTGACATAGAGAAAGATACCACACTCTTCAATACTCTGACCCTATAGAAGTTGCATGTGGCAGTGAAAGAGAGTTTTTAAAATCTATTTGTGTGTTAATTATTTTATGTCAACAATTTTTAACAAAGCATCATTCAGTTAAGTGAGCTGGCTATTCATTCTACTTTTATTATTATTTTTATTATTATTTTTATTATTATTAGCACCACGTCTTACTATCCATTTGGGTTATATGCACTTACGCTAATGTGTAATGGTAGGGTGATTGCGAGATGAAATGGAAGACCTACAGTTTAATGTGAGATCTGAACCAAGGTGGAGGCCTGGCATTCCTCACATTCACAAGTTGTGATTAATACAAGTCTTGTCAGAGGTGAAGGAAGGGTTTGACAATACAGATAGATCTGTGCCAGGACCAAGGATTGAACCCCGGACCCCCAGCACAGAAGTTTGACACCTTACACCTAGACTGCCAGGTCACCTTCTTACTTATAGCTATAACTATAATTTATCCTGGTGCCCTATTCCAAATAAGCATGTTATTTAAAAAAAAAGAGTGAATTATATTTCTCAATATTATTAAAGCATTAAATTTTACTCTATTTAGTATGAGATTACATTTTTAAATGTTCATTTGAGACTACGCACTTAACACTAGTATAATATTAATAAAACAATTTGTTTTGTTTGTTATCCTTTTCATGCAACATACCTTGAATCCAAGTTCACCAGGGTTTTCGGGCTCAAAGTCATATAGCGCCGTACAGGACGGTGCTTTGTTTGTCATGGGCGTCCGGGCAGGTGAGCGCATTGGCGACGGCAATGGAGACGCTAGTTTACACACAAAAATTCACACTGCTCAAACAAAACAGACACCTCATGGAATGTTTCTAAATAATAGCTCACTAAAGTGGCATATTATTTAAGACTATCAGCTAGCAGGGTGGAAGAATTTAATTATTCCACCTCAAATTAAACCTTTTTATTTTACTTGCTAAGTCCCAAAACACAGTATATTTTTGTTAATATGGTTAAGAGTTTATGTATTTACACAACAATTAACAAATGTTGAGTAAAACTTTGTGTATAAATACATAAAATTGTATCTAATAGAAGCCACTGTAAAAACATTGTAATATAAATGCCAACCTAGAAGGGAAATAAGAACATTTTATTTTCCTCTCATCATCAATCGGTCATCTAGCAAGCAACACTGCAGACCCTGGTTAATCTAAAACATTTCAAATGTAGCTGCGAAATTATTTTTTGCATTTCTTTTTATCATGATATAAAAATATAGCAAATTTTTTAAAAACATGTGAATATGTGCGCAAGAGTAAATTAATAGCGGGTGAAGGGATGACAAGAGAAGTACATTTATGTCTATCAAGGTCTAGCCCAACTATCTTTACAGTTTGGTTCCCTTCCCTTAGATCACATTTTGCATAGTGTTTCTACACTTTTTCATAGTTTGTAATTAGATATGTCTTCGAATTAAAAAAAATAACTCTAGCAATTTTTATCTACAAATATGGCCCACTCGGTGGAAAATAAAATATATAATGAACATAAAAATATGCTGAAACAAAAAAGTCTAAATTACTAGTTTATTTTTCACAAGAAAAATTATTTTGTCAATTTCTTTTAGCACCCCTTCTTACTACCCATTTATACACATCTGTACTAATTCCTTAGCTCAGTCAGTAGTGTGTCTATCTCCTGAGCTAAGGGTCCCAGGTTCGATTCCCGGCATGGCCGAAAGCTTTACCATTGGTGAAATGTGGGATCACCCTTTCACAGCGATGAATTAACAGCCGAGGATTGGATGTTGTGCCTGTTCTATGTAATCTTAAGATAGATTATAAGACATGTAAATCTACAACAGAGCTAGTAAACCACCAGTTAAAAATATATGGCTTGAATAAAAACATGACTCTGTCCACAGACTGGAAACAGTATTGGTTGTAATGTTAACATTTGTACTTATCATACAAATGTTTTAGGGATGAAGAAAGTTGCATTTTAGAGTAAGTGCAACCCCATTTGTATGGAGTGTAAAATAATTAAAGAAAAACCACCCTGAGATCACTCAACCTAGATGTGAACATTGATCTCCCCGTCATCGGCAATCCAGTCTATTGCAAGAGTGGTGCCTTAGACTACGAGACCACTGGATCTTGTCAATTAAAAATACTGTGCTTTACTATCTAGTTTAACACCGAGTTGGGGTTGGAAACTCAGTGCCTTTGAGATGTGCTCGCTCTTCTGGAGACTCCCCTGGTTCGGACAGGAAGAGAGGCTTCCCTTCTCTGCCAATCCTGGCCGAGTGCCTCCTCGTGGTGGCCCCAAGGCAACGTTCATAGGTTATAACCTGAAGGGTGGCTAACCCTCTGTCAAGGTCATCTGTGTGGGAGTGAATGGGAGAGAGAGAAACCCTCCCTCCTCAACCATACTTCCCCTCCCCCCACACTTGACACACACTAAGCAGTTGGTATCTCATAGCTTCCAGGAAAGCCCGTCACCTCCACGAGGTCCTCGCTGGGCAACTAAGGTTAACAACCCTCTTTAGGGAGATTCCCATGGCTAGGCGCCTGACCTCCTTCGAGGGTCCAAACAAAGCAACATACGTATAAGCTCTCTTCAGAGTGATTCCTATGATCAAGTTTTGACTCCCAGTAGGGCAATCTAGGTGAAACCATTTTTCAGGGCCATTCCTAGGTTTTGTTTTTAACTCCCTGACGTGTGAGTCCAGCACACACTACCACACAACTTGTTTATGGCATGATTATTTTAATCTGCTAAGTAAGTATGAATTATAGATTCGAATTTTGAGCTAAACCCATTGAATCCGAATCCAAGACTTAGTTAGATTTGAGATTTTGAATCAAATCTCAATCTTCCAATATTAAGATCCAAAATTTTGAAGGGTCATACAGACTTAGATACGATACATGAAAGATGTGAAATAGTCTACACACAATTAGAGCCAAAAGTTGAGTGGGAAAAAAAAAAGCCAAAATGAATGAGATATACTTAGTGCTCGACCTGCATTACTGACAGATTTTACATTTAATTTAATTTTTTTTAGCCATTCACTTGATCAAAACATTTTTTAAAATCCAAATACAATTTAAATTACATAAACTTAATACAAATCACAGAAAAATAACTTTCCAGGAAATAAGTCTTATTTCAGGGACTTTCCTTCAAAATCTGAGTTGTATGATCACCTTAACCCAACACCAATTAGAATACAATAATTAAAAATATTTAGAATTATCTTATGAAACTATAGAAATGCAAACAGTTATATTCAATTTTTTTTCCCATGCAATAACATTACATACCAGGAGACATTTAAACTGTTTCTTAAGCTAGTTTTTTTAGCACCGCATTGTACGCTTAAGTATGAATTACATCCATAGTTTTAAGGACTAGTGAGGTTATATAAATAGGAAGTGTGCATCTGCAAGGCGGGAGAGTGGAAAACCATTTTGGAAAATCCACCCTCAGTACACTCGGCCGAGATTAGAACCTCAATCTCCCTGTCATCGGCAGTCTTTAAGTTAATTGAGGCAAATAAAGCTATTAATCACAATGGAAAAAAAAAATCTACATGTGTATCAGGTACCAATAGCATGATTATTTATGGTCAACGTGGTTACGAATCAATCATTCAACCCAATAAATTTGATTCAGTATCTATTAGGGGTCTGCGAGCTTGGGTTTATTCATTTTGAGTAAAGCATTTCAAAAAGCTCCCGAGTTCATGTCGAGTATAGGCTATTCTTAATTTTAAAATGTTAAAAGCCTATTATATTCAATTATTTTAAAAGTAAAAACAGATATTTAAAATATATATGAAAACACATGTTCTTAAAATAAGAATGACACTCATTTTTATAAATAGTAGGCCGTATACTTATGAAAATAAAACTTAAGAAATGGAACTATTGGTTTTTAAAATAGAAATAATAAATCATTATTTAAAAATAAGATCACTTGAATAAAAATATAACAAAAAAATAATTAAAATGGTTTCAACACTAATAGGACATTAACATTACATTAGAAATCATAAAAAAATTCATAAATTGACTTTAATGAGCTAAAATTTCCCCAAAATAAGCCTCTGTAGTTTTAATTACCCTATAAGAAAATGTAGGAATCACAAAAAGCTAAAAATATGAAATGTTTCATATTTCATTTAAACATTATTTATGTAATAATGGTCACTTCTCCTGTTCAAGTTCCATTCCTCCATGCACAGTTGCACATGCATCTTATATAGTATCTTATCTTATAATGAAATTGATTTCAACTCAATTTTTAATGCTTATTAAAGTTGATACCCATACTTTAAAATGAATATTAAAGGGTTAAAATAATAACTTTACAACACAGTATGAAATAGAAAATGTTGAGTTCGGAAAGAATCAATATGATTGTATTCTCAATGTTAAATTTATTTTAATTGAAATTATAATTTAATTTTAGAAAGGGACCATGTAAAAATAGGGCTTATTTAAGTAGTTAGTGAGCTATTTAGTTATTCCCCCCCCTCCCCCCCATTAACGTGTCGTGACAGTGCCACTTCAAATGAGGATCATTCAAATTGGACAAAAATATTTAATTAACTTACCGGTCAAAATTAGAGAGTTCTATTACGTTATTAATGATTTATATAATATATCTTTATAAGTAAAACCTCTTTTTTCGCTTTATTAGATAGAAGGCGGATAGAAACATGGGGTTTGGGGTCGGTGACTCAATTTTCTTTAAGAAGCAACCATTACCCCTTTGTCCAATGGTACCAATGTAAAGTGTGAACTGTGTTCTTCTTTTCATTGTAAAAGCCATATTGTGTTCGCCACTTTTATATGTTTCTATCCACCTTTCCTATACCTTCTTCCAAATATAATACAATGTTATTAATGATTTATAAGTGAAACTGCCAATATCATCCACATTAAATAGACTATACTTAGCAGTGCTCTATAAAAATTAATTTATACTTAAATTAAGAGGAAGCTCGAAAATGACAAACCTAAAAAACTCTCGATCTCAATTCTGAGTTTTAATGAGTAATAGCAGAACCCTAGTAATTCACATACAAGAAATCTGTTGCTTGGGTTCGTATTGCAAAATGATGCCCCTCTAGTTTTGTCATGAAAAAGTCACCTCTGTATTAATTTCTTAAATTTTTCCTAAAAATTTATTCCTTCCAGCAATATGTGAATGAGCTGGTATTACAAATTTAAAAATGTTCTTCTTGATGATAAGGGTGTAGTTTAAATTGCATAGTAGAACGTTTAAGAAAGATCTATTTATTTATGGATTGAAATGTGAACAACCAAGTAAAGCTCATTTTAAAAATAATGAGCAGAACTTATGAGGAATTGAGAATTTACAATAAATAAATTAAAATGACAAAACCTAATAGATTAAAAAAAAAAGTATATTAACAATAAAATATAGATGATATACTTGTTTTTATGAAAATAAGTTGAGCTCTGCTGACAGTAACCATTTTTCTTATCATAAAACAAAACATTATACAAAAAAAACCATTTTGTTATAAAACAACAAAACATTATCAAAGCCATTTTGTTATAAAACAACAAAAATGTTTATAGTCATTTTTAAACAACTATGCCAAAACTACGTGAAAGGAAAATGATTAATAATTTACATCAAAGGCAATGAAAAACTCTTTCAATTTTTCATTATAAAATTGATTTTCTGTAATTTTAGGTTCAAATTTGAAATAATAATACTAAGGTTACCTGAGTGTCTGGCCTAAAAAGGCTAAACAATAACAATTTCGAGTTATTTAGTTTGAATAAGTGTCTTAAGGCCCCAGCATATTATCTGGAGAGAAATGTCCTCCCCTCCCCTTACAAAAAATATTAAATTGATAATTTCCTTATGGCAAAGAAAAATTGAATTAAACCACTCTGCCTTTGATTAGTAATATTGTTACAAATTGTTTTATCTATTTATTAATAAAGTTCAAAATAAATGCCAATCACATGCATGCATTTAAAATATATTTAATTAATTTTAGTCAGTAAAAAGAGGCTAAAGGTGAAAAGTAGAGAGTGTTTGGTTACCGTTAGCAGAGCGAGGTGGATTACCAGAAGGAAACAACTCCAGCTGATTTGGTTTTGGATGCACAGGAGAAGAAGCCTGAGATGAGCCTACACCCAGACAAGTTTTACACACACCACATACCAGAAACAGAGAGGGACCAGTTAGTTGAAAGAGAACACATACACACACCAAGATGTGTTTTATAGCCACATATTATAAGGGAGGCTATCCCATGCACAGCACACCTTGACTTTGAATTTGATAAAAAGTCTAGAAATAATAGATGTTTTGTGAAATATGTTAAAATATAATTACAAATTTATGAAATGTTTGTGTATAATATATGGCTATGGGACACATACATAAAACCAGAGAATACACAATTAAGGAAGATATAATGGTTATTTCCTCCCCCTCCCTCCAATACTCTTTGTCTTACTGTTCATTTGAGCTTGCTTCATAATTTTTATAAATAAGTTAAGGCTGTGGACAGTAAAATTTAAAAGGAAGTGTATCTACATTGGCGTGAAAGAGTGTGAGAAACTATACAGAGAAAAAAAACCAGCTGAGTAAATTCTGTTGGGATTCTAACCCCAACCTCCGTGTCACCGGAAAATTAGACAAGATGAGATAACGTTTTCTATGAAAGTTATCTAAACATTTGAAAATTTATGTGAAGGCTTAACTAAAATATTATAAAGGATTTTCGACTTTACCTTAGACATTTTCAAATGGGTAATTAATATTTATCGGCATGGTGAATTGAACTATGCTGTGAGAATAGAAGGGGTGTGCGAAGTCCACTTTTTAAATTCGAAGCAAACTCGAGTCGAATTCATGAAATCTTCTAAAAGCTTAATCGAAGTTTGAATATTTTCTTTTAGCTGTTTTATGTTTGAAAAAATACTTGGAAAATGTTTTATTGCACAAAAGTTTGTAATATTTTGTTTCAATCTGACTAATCAAGTTATTTTCACAGCTTACAATTCAAATTCTTCAGATTTTTTCCATATTAATATTAATTTGAAATGTACAAAACAGCTCAGAATGGCTATTATTGAACATAAATAGAGTATTTTAGCTGTAAATATATTTATTGGCAAAGCTTCGAAGCCAGAATTTGTTTCGAAGCAAATTCAAGGCTGATGTTAGTTTCAAAGGCAAGTCTAAGTAACAGCTTTGCACACCCCTAGAAAATAGCAAATATATAAAAATACGGATTGTCTTAATTCATTGAGATATTTGAACAAAACACATCACGTGTCCAATTTTTTCCAATATTAGTTTTCGATTAAAATACTATTGTCGAGCCTTATACAAAAAATAAATGTTTTAATATTTTTTAAACAGTTTAGTTTTAAAAACCTTGAATGGCCTTTAGTAACATAATTTACATTTAGGGAAAATAAGTAACAAACAATACATATGTTAAAAAAGAAATCCCCTTTTAAGTAAGCCTGATCCTTCATAATATTTCTGGAAGATTTCATCCACACCAGCTACAAGAATTGTAATTCAAGAGCAATACTACTGTGCAACTAATCTACTGAAAAATTAGGTCTACAAGAAAGTAAGGCAGAGTCAGTGTATTTTAAATATAAGATTTTATCAAGTGATAATGTAAATTGTATTTTTGTCACTATTAAGATAACTGTGGTAATTTGTATGAAAGGCTGTTTTATATTTACATGAATGTTAATTAAATAAAAGTTAATCGAGGAAATGAAAAAGTAAGTGAGAACAGTTCATTTTCTTGTTGAAGGAAATATATTAGATTAGAATTCAGGACTAGGATTAAAGTTATTATTTCTTACAAAAAATGTCAAATATATGTGTGTTCACCATTCACATTATTGCCACCAAAAAAATGTTTTTGTAATAGCAGTTTGCATAAATTAACAAAAATACCATGCCAGAAACACACTTGAGATGTATAAGATTTTAAGTGCTCAAGACAAATGTAAATAAACATCAAGTGGCTAAGTAATGTGAAGTAAAGTCAAGTTTTGAATCTATTTTTTTCTAGGCTGCATATATTTTTATTATTAATGGGAGAAAGAAATATTTATAATAATGATCAATAAATCAAACTATATAAAAATGAAATGTGAGGATAATTTGAAAAACTCAAGTATCTAGTAGTAACATTATATGAAAACGAAAGTAAAAAAAAATTATAGCTTAAGAAAACATGTACCATTGACAACATGACTGTTGAAACATTCTGGGCTAACATTTTAAATTTCGGCTCAGTTGTGAACCTTATTTGCCTTATTTGCTGTGAATTAAAAAAATTCTTTGTATAAAAATTTAGGCAAAGTAAAGATAAGTGTTTGGGGGTGAAACAACCAAATAAGCAAGGATCCACCCTCACTCCCCCTGAACATGTTTTGAAACATTGTATATTCGTGTGGAAACTATCTGGAAGTAAATTTCACACAATATCTGGGTGGTTATTTAAAACTAGAAATATTATTTTCGATTTTTTTACATTAAAATTTTATGTTCAGAAATTAATACAATGTAATACAGATTATATTGATCTGTTTCTAGTAGGGATGTGCGAGAACAATTTTTTCAATTCGAGGCGGGAATATAAAAAAGCATCGAGACCCGAGAATGAGACGAGAAAATGTCATTTAAAAGTATAAAAATGTAAATTATGTTTATTAAAGTAAATATATGAGTTTTTTTTGACATATGAGCTGGCAATTGCTTTAGATTGTCTTATAGTTCATTCAAACACTCAAGATATAACTTATACACATTTTAAAAGCAATTAGTAAAATAGTGATAGGTGGTTACAATGAATACCATTTATGATTTAATTTTGTTGAGTAAAAGCTTATAGTTAGTGTCAAACTTTTATATTGAAATACAATATTTATAACCAAAACATTTCTTAATAAGGCTGTTTTTTGGGGGGAAATGCGGTCTATTTTTGGGTTACTATAATATTATTGGAAATAATTAATTGCCGATTTGGTTTTTTAATTTCTGAGGGCCATTATTTGCTTTTTTTAATTCCTCGAATTTTCGGGATTCATTTTTTAACTTTCGAGACGAGATAGAGATCTTTATTCGCGAATTTTTGAGTCTTGCACATTTCTAGTTTCTAGTATTGTATTGAATTAACTAAAATTAGAGTAAAAGAAATGTGTTGGATAGTAAACAAATACAAACATTTTTCAAGATCAAAAACAAATTAAAGTTAAAATTTTTTTTAATAATTTCAAACACAAGAAAGAGCTTCAAAAACACTAATCAATGTGGTCAAAATATATTTTTCAGCCATCAGTAGTGAACACACTAAAATGACATTGCCTGCAAAAAAAAATAGGAAGATTTGTTTTGTTAACATCCACCAAACAAGCAACCAAACAAATTCAAACCACACAGATACAGTAAAAGATTTTATAGTAAAAAAGTAGCTTTTAATTACAAATCTCCCAAGACTACCACAATACTGGGATATTCTTACTTTCATGCCACAGTAGCAAGACATTAAGTCACCAATGACATGGTTGGCAGCAACGTCCAGCAAGGAAAAACATTAATTGTCATGGGATTTCTATTTCTATTGGAGGAATCAAACTTGGTGCGATCAACAAAAGTAATCAAAGTATTACTTATCAGTATTTACTGGGATTAGCAAATAAATAGCCTTGTTATGATATCAATACTCACATATTATTTTCTATGGAGAAGTGTGGTGGAGAGTTATTTTCTGTGTACAAACATGAAATCATTGATTCATTTTAAGAATATTTCTTTTATTTTGAAGCTGAGCAAATATACGGTTCATTTTTCCTACAGAAATATAAATCTCATGACTGGTTTACAAAGGAAGGACGGATGTCTGGAAGAAGATTCTGGACCGCAGTTTTCCCCAAGGCAGACGTTGGCAATTGGTCGCCAGAATATTATATCACCTGCATGCCAGGGGTCAAATGGAAAGAAGGGGGCATCGGGCCGGACGTTGTTATGGTTGTTGACTCTGCCGTACTGACCCGTACTGGAGGGAGGGTGTGAGGGGGCTTGGTGGTGAGGGGGTAGCACTGGCGCACCGTTCAGTCCATCTGTGAGACCTTCCACGTGTAGGTCAGACAAAGTCTTTGGGACAAACTCCTTCTTGGGTTGGTTAATGGCATCTTGTTTCCTGTGGGCAAAAAAACAAACTTTTTAAATTAGGAAAAAGGCAGGAATATCTCTAATAACAACCTCTAGAGCTGTGTTTCTCAAACTTTTTATCAGGGTGGCACCCAAAGATAAGCCCTCTATATTTTGCGACATTCTTTCTATGATACCCCCTTATATACAAGTGTTATAATCTAAGGAGACCCTTAGAAAATTATGTTCTTAAACTAAAAATATTCTTAAGTGAATATAAGTTTACTGTAATAACATTAAATATTAAATAAATGATATTTTTTGCAAGACTTATAGAATTAGTTGCAAATCCTCTAGGAGTCTGTCTGCGAGCTTGGGTTTTTTCATTCGAATCGAACTTTAATCGAGTTGAAGCTCCTGAGTTTGAGTATATTCATAATTTTAAAATGTTAAGAGTATATATTCATTTTAAATGTAAATATCACATATTTAAAATCTAAAATTAAAAAAATATACTAAAACACATGTTCTTAAAATATGAATGACACTCATTTTTATAAGTGTAAATACTTTTGGAAAAAAAGTTAAAATGGAAATATCGGTTTTTAAATTAGAAATAACATAAAAAACAATTTAAAAATAAGAACACCACAATAAAAATATAGGGCCTAATAAAAAGAATAATTAAAATGGTTTCAACCCTCATGTCTTTAAGAATATTAAAATTACACTAATTATAAAAAAGTAATAAAATGAATAATTGCATAATGGCTTGGAAATGTACAGTAAGATAGTGTTGAAACACTACACAATAATGTAAATTAAGTGATATTGACAGAAGCCAACCTGAAAGGATATAACGTTTAAAAGAGCCAGCCTGATATATGATATAATGATTGAATTGGGTCCAAGTTTGCTATCCTGTATTATAGTAATTAAAAAGGGATGATGTCTTATTTTATAAATTAAAAGTTCTGGTCTTTTATAGTTTTTTATTTTATGTAGATAAACAGTTTTTTGCTAGATATTTCATACGTTGTGGATTTTAATTTAAAAGCCCGACTATCATATCATACACGATAATTGCCCACACGTGAGATTTAGGACACGTATTAAGATTTCATCGACTCTACCTACACGGGTCATTGTCAGGAAGGAAAGTGAAATAGATGCGTACCCTGAAGAGGTATATCAAGCGACATTTCCTTCTCCAAGCTTCTTAGAAAAAAAAAGGTGCTGTCATCCAGGTGCCTTTCTGTCTACAAAACTGCTTTGGCTTTTCAATCAGAGACGTAGAAAGATGTAGCCATACCTTGCAACTTAACAACTTAACAAAAATAAATCTTACTGCCCGCTCTCATTTATAATATCGTAATTTTGAATACAAATGTGAATAATAAATTACTGGGATGTATAATTCCATATCATTACAAGGATAGTTAGGTTAGGCCTAGAAAGGAACAAACACACATCTCTCTTAATTTCTTTTTAAACCTTTACACTTCCCACTTCTTCAAAACTCCCACAATTGCACATTATTTTGAATTTTCAGAAATATCCCTCTTTCATTAATGTCTCTTCATATGTATAATAAATATTTCCGAAAATTTAAAACAATGTGCAGCTGTAGAAATTTGAATAGAGAAGTGTAAAAGTGTAAGAAGACATAGATAAGTGTGTTTGTTTATATCCAGGCCTAACTTAACTATCCTTTCAGGTTGGCTTCCTACACTATCACTTTACATTATTCTAGAGTGTTTCTACACTGTCTTGATACAAAGTTGGTAAAATTGACGTTTTAATAAGCTAGTATTTCCCCAAAATATGCTTCAATAGCTTAGTTTACCCTATATATAAAAAAAGTAAGAATCATAAACAATTAGAAATTTTAAGCGGTTCATATCTCGTTTATTATTCCTTAGTGTAAACATGCATGATCTGTTTCATTTCCATTCCTCTATGCACATTTTCACATGCGCGTTGTACGGGCTCTCGCCAGACATTATCTTATTGAGAAATCTATTTCAATATAATTTTTAATGCTTATAAAAGTTGATGCTCATACTTTAAAATTAAAAATAATATGGCTAAAATAATATTTCTAACAAACAATATAAAATAGTAAATGATTTTTTAATATAAATGTGTTAAGCTTGGTAAAATATTTATTGCAATAAATAAGGATCAATATTGATTTTAGATAGGTTAACCAGCATAATTCTATAACTAAATAGTAACTATTATTATTATCACCGTGTCTTACTACTCGTTCGGGTTATACGCATAAATAGTAACTAAGCTAAGCTAGTTTTGTAGTTAAACTTATTGATTAACACAAGTTTTAGATATCTTAAATTTGAATATTCAAAATTTTATATTCTTGATGTTGCATTTTTAATATAACAGAAGTTATTATTTTAGAAAAGAACAAGCTAAAAATAGTAAAAAAGAATAATCTATTTAATAATCTATTTAGCTATTTTAAAAAAAATTGCTTTGCCATGGCAATACAAGTAAACAACTTCAATCAAGGATAATTCAAATTGGATGACAATATTGAATAAATTTACCGGTCAAAAGTAGTTTTAAAGCTCTATTACGTTATTAATGTGAAAATTGATTTTAATTTTAACAATTATTTAAGCAACCAAATGATTTATAAGTGGAAATGGCGATATTATCTAAATTAAATAGCCTATGCTTACTATTGCGTTTTAAAAATAGATAATTAAGTACATCAAGTGAAAGCTCAACTCGAAGCTTGAAATCCGAGTACCTAATCGCAGAACCCTAAAATCCTCGTATGTTTTAGAACCACTGATCTAAAAAGTTACACATAGAAAATTAAATTTAAAGGACAATATATTGCATTAAAAATGAAAAGTTTTCTGTAGCATACTAGGGAGAATTCTTATAGCAAGCTACATGTTCCAGTACACTTCTGCCTTCCATGGACAGTCCCCCTTACATAAAATAGTCCTACCACCAACTGGGATTTCTCAAACAATCTTTCATAGTTAAATTGTGTACCTCATGATAACGGTTATCTTAACAATGTTCAAATGTTTTATCAATCCTCTCCCGGTTCAAGAAAGCAATGGATTTTGCAACGGTGTTGTGCTACTAAAACATGTCAGGAAACAATATCAAACTTTTGGTTGTTGGTTTACGTGCTAAACCTTGTTGTTTCAAAAGGTTTACAATAGGCAGTTTCATACTATGCCAATAAGAAGGTGTGGATGACCACATATATTTTTACACAATGACCAATGAACTAAGACGCATAACTTCAATGGAAGTCCAGAACAATTATGTTGATATTTGACAACTGCAGTGTTCACACCTTAATTTAGATGGTTTAAAACATATTGAATGGGAATTTATACCCCCTCACCGCATCTCGTTGGCAATGCCACAATGAAAATGAAGATCACGAGGAAGATATTGCTGAACAATTTGCGGCAAAACACCCAAATATCAGAAGATCAAAAAATGATGACGATGCTATACCAAAGTGAGTAACTTACCAGTAACCCAGGAAATATGTCGCTGAATTGAGATGCTATTTCATGTAGGAAAGCAATGAAGGCAGTCCTTTATTAACATCAAATACCTATGTTGACTTTGTTTAGTTGCAGTCCATATAGAAAACACATCAGCGTACACCCTTTTTTTTTTTTTTTTTTTTCAAANTTTTTTTTTTTTTCAAAGAAAGAACCCTTAAATAGTGTATCTTTATTTTACAGATGTTCATTTTGTTTGCTTTTAGCTTCAGTTAATTTTAAATAATACATTCCTTTTATTTTATTCATAGCTTTATGCCTCCATTAAAATGCATTTCCAGCCCAATGTTTAAAACTTTGTTTAATTGTGGCAGCCACTTAATCAGGCCAAAGTGATCTAGTCTTGATGTGTCCCAATTAAATGGAATCCACTGTTTTATTAAGTTTTTTGAGAGAAATTCCTGGTTTTTCCAGAAACAAAATAATCCTTGTTCTTTCCTTGTTTACTAGGTGTGTGACAACCCTTGGGTATGTGCTGGTGGACCAGATACCGTGTGCTGCTTTGTGCCTATGATAGTGTGAGAGAGCCATAGCATGACACTGTAGTTCATTGAAACGTTGCTAGATTATGTGAGTCAACGAAGATTTGAGTGTGACAGTGGGAAATATATGTAATGCCGTGAGAAAAGTTTCAACCCTTCTCAGAAACAAATAATTTATTTTACTAATAAATTGGATTATCTGAGCAACTTCTCCCTCTGATTAATATGAATAATCAAGAGTCTATTACTCAACAAAGTAAACATTGCATGCAGAAAGAATGTCAATTACTTGAAGAATGAAGGGGGGAGACCGATAATACACGCCATAAGTCGTTATCTTGACGTTCTAGCATGTACAATCCGGTCAGCTTACAGAGGGGCACACATAAGTTTCAGTAGTATTGTGTAAAATGTTTTAACTTTATTTTTACCTCTTTTAACAAACATTTAGGATACCTAATCAACTTTAAATACAAGGTACAGTATATAATGTATTTAAAATGGCTTCAAATAAGTGTGCTAAACCAACTATTCACAGTGAAGGACTCAAAATCATTGCAAATGTAATTGATTTTCTGAAAGTGAAAACTATCGAGACACTATAAGCACCCTAGAAGTTACAGGAAAATCAGAGCGTAATATTTGTAAAATTTGAAAGGAAACAATTATGGCAAGTGGGACACAAAACAAAACTTTCAATTCCAGGATAAAAGCACAAAGCGAGTAGCAGAAAAATTGTTCTTGATGATTTTGACTTGTGTATCATTCGACGACTTATACAAAGGTTCTACATTGTTAAAAAGGAAGTACCAACTTTGAATAAATTATTAAAAGAAGAAATCAATTTCACTGGAAGCAAAGAAACATTGAGAAGAGCATTGAAAAAAAAAGGGGTTTAAGTTTAAAAAAGTGTAAAAATAAAAGACTAATTTTAATGGAGAAAAACAAAATAGTTGCATAGAGGGATAGATATTTAAGAAGAATGAGAGAAAATGATAGATGGATAAATTAGGGGACCAATAATGTCCTGTGGTATATCTTGATGAAACCTGGATTCATCCCTCGTACACTGTGAGTAAATGTTGGCAAGGCCCAGAAAAAACAGGAGTATTGAAAAATGATGGTGCAGGACAAAGGTGCATTAATGTCCGTGCTGGTTCAGAGCAGGGATTTGTATCAAATACATTTCTTATTTTCAAATCAAAAAAAAAGTGGTGACTATCACAATGAGATGAATTTTGAACATTTTTCTAAGTGGGTGAAAAAAAAATTAATCCACAACTTTTTTCAAAATAATCCAATTGTAACGGACAATGCAATTTATCATTCTGTTCAAATAAATAAGCCCCAACAATGAGATCACAAAAAGCTGAAATGCAGCTGTGGTTGGACACAAACAGTATTGCATATGAGGAACAGACAACGAAAAGTGAGCTCTTGGAGCTAGTCTGCTGCCAAAATAAGTCTCCCAAATTTCACATAAATAGTTTATTTGAACAACATGGGCACAGTGTTATTAGGTTACCTTCAAACAATTGTAACCTTAACGCTATATAATTGATGTGGAACATGATGAACTCACGAGTCACGGCCAAAAATGTTGCACAAAGTACTTTAGAAATATAACATTTAACAGAAGAAGCAATCAAAAGTATCACTGAGAAGGCATGGCAACAGGCTATATCACATGTTAGGAAAGAAGAAGCCGATTACTGGAAAAATGGTAGTCTGATAGAAGAAGAAGAAGAAATAGAACCAATTTTAATTTCTTTTAGAGATGAAAGTGACAGTGACAACAGTAGTACATTAAGTAGCTAAGGTAATAACAATGACTGACAAGTATCAGGTGGCGAGGAGTTAATTTATTATTTAAGTTAAGTTAAGACTATTTATATATTCAACTTAAGTAGGAGAGTCTCATATTAGCCAATTACCACCACTTATTTACCATTTGCCATTTGGTTCTGACTGTACTAGAGCGCTATGGGAATCTCCTCTCATCCCTTCGCCTTTCATACTCTAGAGCGTTTGCAGCGCTTGACCACGAGATGCAATGTTTTCTGTGTCAATTAGTATGTACTCTAAGCATTTTTATGAATAAAATATGTGTGATTTTATTTAAGTGAGCTTAAATTATACATTCCTTGGGGAAAACAACAGCAGGTCCACAACGAACCAAATGAGTCAGTCAGACAAACATATCAAGAGTAGGTATACTTACTTTTCTATAAGCGTCTCTGTGAGCATCTTGAGAATCTCTGTGCATTGCTGATGGTAATCTAGCAGGGCCTCTGAGAACGTTTCCAGCTGTGAAATCTGCTCCACCTGGAACGGCCCATCACACTACACCTTGTCATATTTCCAAGACACTTTCGCTAACCTCTTCACAATGTGAGGACTCAAACTAAAATAAGGATTTCTTGATAAAATTTCCTATTTTGCTAACTCAAAAATTCAGTAATTTTGTAAAGAATTCATTTATGCATTTGATTACTAGAACAAATGATTTGGGTGTTTATTAAAATCGATTTTGAAAAGTAAACTAGAGCACTGTTACATACTTCATTATTCCAAACTAATAAGGACCAAAACTCATTTGGAATAAGCAGAAAAAGACAGAAGGATCTGCGGTGAGCATGGTGTCTACTCAACTTGACCAATGAAATTCCCGACTTTTTCCCTGATCATTTCCTAAATTTCCCGACTAAAAAGTATGTCACATCCTTCTAATTCCCCCCNTAAAATATACTACACAGCTACAAAAAAAAACTACAGTTTGAATAACATTAATATTTACTGTTTTAATGATTATTATATTTCATATTTTGAGTAAAACCACATTTTCCCATATTTTTATTGTAATTTACCAAATTCCCGGCTTATTCCCGTTTTTTCCCGATCATTTCAAATTCCCGGCTAATTCCCGGTTTCCCTGATTTTCCCGGATGGTAGACACCCTGGTGAGACAGTGGGTGCACGTTCCCGCATGCCCGTTCATCGGTTCTTGTTGTAGTTGACATTGTTTTGTCTATGTACAATATTTACTGTGCCACTATGAAGAAGTGATTTTATATTATAGTAGTTCTTAATTATTTTAAAGGCAATTTAAAGTACTTTTGTAAATATGTCAACCAAACATAAACACAGTTCATGTTCTTTGAAATAAAAAGTGCAGGTGCTTAAATGATTTAACAATGGTGACACTAGGGTTGGTGTCATCTCCATGGCCCTCCTCCCATACCAGACCATACAGAATACTTAGTCATTTTTTTGTACTATTGTTATCCGTAAATCATAATTCCTGCTTAGTAATGGAAAAAGTAGTGATATAAATAATTTGAACGATTAAAATTACACCATTAAATAGCAATATGTACGCACAACCTAAATGTATTTACATAGTTTCATGTGGTTAAAGTGAAAATTCGATAAGAATTCCAAGTAAAAAGTTCGATAAGGATTCCAAGTAAAATGTTTCATAACTGCATCACAATAATGTTCATTTTAACATTAAACTTTACCATTACATAAGATACATTAATGGATTAAGTTGGAATATTAAATAATGGCCCTAATAATGTAGAAGTTGTAGAGGAGTGCATATTGAAATATATTAATTAAATAATAAAAAAACAAAACAAAACATGAACAAATACACAAGCATTTCATCACTAAGTGAACATCTTGACTAAATCAAAACTTTCCTTAACTGGTCTTCAAAGTTGTAAAATTGTGAATCAACTCATTGAAATCAATGCCTTTCATCAACTCGCTTTCAATTGATAATATCGTAAGATCGAAAAGCCTTGTGTGTCCCATGGTAGATCACAAATAGTGCTTTAAAAGTCTCAGATTTGAAAAGCTCCTTTAACATGAAAAGACACACACACATCATCAAAAATAATTTTAGGCTTATTAAAAGGGTCAATAGCCAAAGCTATTATTTATGTGTTTAATGAGGATTACTCCAGCTACACCCAGGTTACAGCTTATTTGGTGCTGACTGACAGTTCACAGCTGACTTCTGACAGTCAACATTTAGGTATATACCTAAATTTTGACTGTCAGAAGTGACAACTGCTAAAGACATGTTTTTTGCAGATCATATGGTTCGGCGTAGGGATACATAATTTGGTCTGGTAGCTTTTCAAAGCCGTCAGAAGTCAGCTGTGAGCTGTCAGTCAGCACCACAGAAGATAAAACTGAGGTATGGATATCATATTATGAAAATTGAAAAATGACACCTGGACACGGGAATTGAACCCGGGATGTTTGGCTTAGTACGCCAACAGCAATCAAATTTCTAAAAAATACTGTTCAGATTATCCTAAATTTTGCTTTACTAGGGTTTGTACAAATGGTGTTTAACTGCATTTATGTTTGAAGTACACTTTTGCATTCATGTACATTTATGGGAAGTAATAATATACTTCTGAATTTGTATAAACTTATTTATGAAATCTAAAAAGTGTTTGGTTGAATTAAAGTTATTTTTAACTCTAAATCATTGGTTCCCTAACTACTTTCAGATTGTACCCCTTGGTCATGACTAAAAGTCTAATGTACCCCCACAATATAATTTTCCTAAATGACAGGACAAATTACAGGTAGTAGAAGGAGAAAATTTCCCTCAATCGCCTCAAAAATTCCCTAACACATTTAATGTGCCACCATGTTTGGTTCTCTTGTCATTTTGCCAATTTTACCCTTATAGCTGCCCGTGTACCTCCTGAAAAACATGCCTGTACCCCTAGGGGTACGCGTACTGCAGTTTAAGAACCACTGCTATAAATAAACCTGTGTATTTCTTAAAATAATTATTAGTACTAACACAAGCTTGTGAAAGTTTAATGTGCCAATATATGGTCTTGTTGAGTAAGATTTCCAATTTGTTTAGTTGCATATACCTAAATAATTAATAAGACATGCTTAAGTTAACGTCCACAAGCTATGTAATCTAGTTAACTAACCCCTGATATGAGAAAAACCCAACTTGTTTAGTGATGGAATATTGTTGTGCAAAGCCAAAGGTTTTAGGTCCCAATAATACGTTAAAGCATGTGTATGAAGTGTTCTTTTAAGACACACAGTGAGATTATTTTATAATCCTGATAAGAGGACTTCAAGTGAATATTTACCAGGTAAAATTATTCGAATGAAGCGAATTTTAAGCCACAATAAATTGGAGGTCTAATGCATGCCTGAAAAAAACACAATAATAATGGTGATATCCATGTCCAACAGTTCTGGGTTCTACGAGTCCTACTATTGACTGGTGAGAAGTGATTAACTCACATCATTGTCCAGGAGGTTGTGCATGCCCATCTGGGCGAGGTGAAGTGATTCGGCAAATTTGTCCTCTGACATTTTGATCTCGTCATCTGGAATGTGAGAGCCTGTAAAACAACAGCCAGAACACAGGGAGTGGGTGAAACTACTGGGAAGAAACTAAAGCAAGGATAAAATAAATAAACTAAAGATAAATTAAACAGATAAGCTACTGCGCAAAGCAATTTACATTCAAAAAACAAAGAAAACATGTTATATTGGCTCTGGTAACGTTTGCTAATCTAGTTTGTAGCTAAAACTACAAATAATATAAAAATCACTAGATTAAAAAAAATCAGTGCACGCAATGGAGCTAAGGATAGGGTTGTAGGTGCTTGCAGTGAAACAAAAATTTCAAAACTTTTATAAAACATTAAAAGCTTTGCTTTAAAAAAAAAAAAACTTTGACTGTGTCTAAAATTTCCACACTATTATTTCAAAAACAATATCTTCCAAATCCACTTAGTGTGTTATGAATATTCTCATGGGGTTTGAATAGATGCAAAATGTCTATGCTAGTGTGTTTATGATTTATTTTAGTGTATTATATACTTGTTTAGCACTAGACTGTTATTTACACTTGCGGTTTAGTTAACTACAAACACTACCGGCAGCCATCAGTTCGTTATTGTGTTGAATTGTGGACAGTCATAGCAATATTTTTTTATTTTTGTTAATGTTGTTGGGCCTGAAACTACTTGGTAAATGGCAGTGACAAATATAAAAATATATTTTTTTAAATTTTTATTAATTAGGGATTTTAGAGGCACATCTATTTGTAGTCTCGGGAGTATTTAGTGTAATTTGAAAAGCGGACAGCAAATTATAAGTAACAGTGATTGTACATGTTGGAGCTATGATCTTGTAACATTACTACAAGAATACAAAAAATAGTATAAGTTGTTAGCTATTAGGAAACTAGAGATCCACAAACTCGAACCATGTTACTATGTTACTATCAGTTTATCCCAGTTATTTAGCCGTCCAAGTAGCGGCACTCCCCGGAGGAAAAGTAGCTGAGGTAGGCAGGCCACAATGTAAAAAATTTAGCTGCTTTATCACCTATCAGTGGCTTTGTTATGGTAATGTAAGATCTGTGCTAATGAAAAGCTAATTGGTGGTTAACCTAGGCATATTTTGACAGTTATAAGAAATTACATTAATATCTTTAAATTTTAATAAAAATCTAGTGGGCTTACATATTATACAAGCTTTGATTACATCCCTAAGATTTTATTTTTAATGCAATTTTGTTATTTAAAAAAAATTATAACTTATAAAATTAAATTAACATTGATAAAACCATAAATGATAAGATGAGATAAAATTTTATCTTGGGATTTTATTTGCAAACATTTTTACATCCAGATGCCATTGATTAAAATCCTATTTAATTACAACTTTTTTTGTAAGAATTTATCTAAAGTTAATTTATTATTTTTTTCAAAATTACTACTAAATTGTTTCTCTACATCTGCCAGCCACTTAAGACCAAGCATTCTCTAAATGATTTGAACAAACTTAAAATTTTCTTTGGGGTAGTTTATGTTTCTGGGGTTGTATGTTGCACATGTTTTGTGTGTGTGTATATTTTAATCTTGAGATGAGCTGCCAGAGAAATGTTTTATAAAGACAACCATAATAATCCTGACCAAATTAAAGCAGATAATCCTAGAAGCAAACTCAAAGTTCCATGCACTGTGTTAATGGAATAAATATAAACAAAACTCACTGGGAAAAACTGTTGTGGATTGAAGGAATTTTCAAAGATCGTTAGTTGGGTTAACACACAATTATAAATATAGACACAAAAAGCATAGTATAGCACTGTAAATACATACTAAAAATGGTGTTGTAGTCATTGAATGATATAATTATTTTTAACTAGTTTTATCAAAATCATGGGACTTTTTTTTACATGTAATTCAACTTGAAGTGTGGTAGTTAATGGTCTTGTGTATGCAAGCTCTCTCTCTATATAGATTATGAGTATTTTAATTAAAAAGGTGTTTAATATGTACAGAAAATATTATATATTCAATTTTTTAAAAAGTGGTATGACATTTGCACCAATCAAAATATTATTTTTGAAAAGTAACTTGGATTCACTAAACTAGTGAACTAAAGGAAATGTAGTTTAGATTTCAATTAGGGTTGCCAAACAAAACCATATTCTTATCTCGGTTTTTTTGCCTTCTAGTTGTGCTCAATGAGTTACCAAACTTAAAACAATTGTTTGACAGATGTTATTTGTCTTTAAATACATCTAGGATAAGATTTAAATTTTCCAGATATTCCACATACTAACTATGCAAGAATAATGTTTCCGGCATAATCTTTTACCTCTAACTCGACCCCTCTCGTCCTCCCGGTTTTTACCAGTGAATGTAGGGTCAGCATACCAAGTCTTTGACGCCGACTTTTTTTTACCAACAGACTTTGACTCCTTCATAAATAACTAAAGTATATTATTTAGTAATAAAAATTTAGTGCGGTAACATGCTCCAACACAGATGACTTCATGGGGAGCTTCTATGGCACTGTGAATTTATATTTGAATAAATTTGTCAATCCAAAATACAAATAGTGGTCTTAAATAAAAAAACGTGTAAAATTAAAATGATATAATATAATAATATATTATGGTAAATATAAGTTTTGATTTTGAAGCCAGAGCTTAAGTTGGTACATTTTTACTGACTCCCACCAAAAAAATTTATTCCAAATTTGACATTAACTCCACAGACCTGGTTTTTACACACGTGTGCAACTCAAGAGAAGATAGATTTGAGTTAAATTTTAGATGTTTAAGGTCGGAGAATATGGATTTTATATTAGAGGCAATACAATATACGGACTTATATAATTATATGTTTGTATTTTACCAAATATATTTTTGAAAGAGTAAAAAAGTGAGTTATTTCTAGACTTCCCTTTTGATACAGAACAGCACACAAACTTAAAATAATAAAAACCTCAAAATCTCTGGTAACCCTGTGTAGAAGTGTAAACTTATTTCTACATTGTTTTCATGCCAAATATCTTTAAAAGGCATACATATAGTATGCACATAAGAGTGGACTCATATTAATTGAATATTTATGTAATTTCTAATAAAAATTGCAGCTATACATTAAACATACTGAAGCACCTCAAACAGGTGAGATTCATAATATTTGTTAAAGTTATAAATTAATGAAAGCGAGAAAAATTGTGATATTTTACTACACATACAAAATCTCATAATAAAATAGAACAATTTAATGGTATATTTTATTGTTTGCACACCAAATTATTTTTCACATTTGTATCAATTTATTTGAATATAAAATTAAAAGCACGACTTAGGGGAATGTTTGCTGCATATGGCTGACTCAAACTTTTCCTTTATTTTAATCAACTACAAATTGATGACATAATAAAGAAGAAGAAAAAAAAAAGACATGTTGAGTAATATAACATATTTTTTTTATAGTTCATAATATATACTAACATTAATTTACCCTGCGTAGTCCCTATTCTGTTGTCTTAATGTTCCATATTATCACATCAACATTCGATTAAAATGAAAATCTAATTTGCATATTTTATTATAATTTCTTAAGAACCATAACTACCTGTTGGAAACATATTTGGGATATCTAATTAATATCAATTAATATGTTGAGACAAATATAGGTTTAAGTTTCTTAGAATGAAAAGTATTTAAGATAAATACAACCACCCAAAAAAGTCACAGGGACTGGGCAGCAAAAATTCCCTTTTAAAAGTGTTACAAAGCAAAGGTGGCCTGTGATGTTCTTTACTGGCAAACTGCACATACCCGATTGCACTAGCCTAACTGACAAGAAGTAATGCACGCCAAGGAGAGCAGGTGTAACAAAAGAAGGTCAGTGAATAAGACATAATAAGAGGGCCACGTACCCATCATGCCCCCGGAGCTGTGGGCCGGGCTCCCATATGGGCTGAGCCCTTGTCCGCCCTTCCTACCAGTCACTGATAAAACAACAAACAAAAGTAGAACAAACACACATACCCTGGCATGGCCAGTAAACAGTCCATTTCATAAGAATTAGAAACGGTCCTGGTGGGGGTCACATTTATTTAGAAAGTTAATAGTGATATGTAAAACTTACAGAAGTTGTGATACTTTACACAAAAAAAATCATTATTGTTTGAGGCTAGACATGAAATAAATATATATTATACTTTTTCTGAAGTTCTTTAAAACTATATAAAGCTATTTGGGGTGGGGGATATACAAAAGGTTAAATTAATGTATTAAAAAAAATTCTCTGTGTATTCACAGTTTGTAGATTTAAACTGGTGCAGTAGTGTATTTATATAAAACAAATTTATTTATTTATAAGAAAGCTTGGTGATGAACAATATAGCTAAGCAGGTAGTAAGACACAGTACTAAAAAAAAATTAAAAAAATAGCTGTGACATCATATTGAATTAAAAAAATCTTGCCTGTGTTTTGATAGTTTCTACAAGCTATTGTTTAACATAATGTAAAGAAAGTTCTTATATGCAAATAATTATGGACATAATATATTATTATGGATCGTAATTTTTATGAAACAGAGTGTGCAGTGCATATTGTGTGACATGCTCTACGGCTCATGATTGTGAACACCCAAAAACTAAGAAACATGAAATATAGGGCTAGCCACATGCCAACACCAACCAATCGCAAAAGTTAGTTTGATATTTGTTGTGATAGCCTAAATAAAAATAATGGATACATAAAACATATGTAGTGACAAAAATTGTGTTTAAGGTAAATCAGTCATCTCTTAGTCAACTACACAAATTAAGACTTTAAAAAGGAAATGCCAGCTTCAAAATGTTAAGAATGTAAACAATTTTAAGACTCCTTATAGGAGAATAAAGATTTTTTTTGTGTGTAAGACCTGTTGGTTTACTTTAAAATACTGTCTACCAACATATGGGTTATGAGCCAAAATAGGGCTGTAAGGAATTCAACAGTGTATATAATATTAAGCGCAATAACAAGCACCATGAATTTGATTTATCAGTAAAAATAAATATATGTATGTGTGTATTGCTATACACCATTTATCAGCCTTCCCCAAAGACAGCTTTTTGTCATATTTCTGGTCTGGCGTTTACACCAAATACCTAAATCAATTCACAGTAATGCTCTAAAGATATTTACTATGTTATACCACTTGTAAAATTATTATAATTGTAACGGATTACATATTTAAGAATCAAATAGCCAAACCAAGTGGCAGCAATCAGTCAACTACCAAGTCGAAGGTGGCTGCGTTATCTGATGGCTCGTGATCTTAATAAAATTACACATTTGTAGCAGATGACTTCCGCACGTCCATCATAGACTCTGCCTTAAAATATGAGTGAAGAATGACCCTGGGCACAGGACGAATCCTGGATAGCTCAGTGGTTAGAGCATTGGCGTACTAAGCAAAAGGTGCCGGGTTCGATTCCCGTATCCAGGTGTCATTTTTTAATTTTCATTAAACATCATGTAATGACACGTGTAATATACAAACAAAAATAAAATGTGTCATTATTATGAAACATTATTTTTCAAAACCAGATATTTTGGATTAAAAAATTTGTTTTCAACTATTTTTTTCAGACACAAGAAACTATCAATAAATAAATTTAATCACAGATGTTAATCCAGTGAGTATGTAAACAAGCTTAGTTTTCTCTTATATATATATATTTTACTGTGAAAACAAAGCTGTTGTCTTGAAATAGTATAGTGTTGGCTGATGGCAGCCCAATTTATTTAAAATACACCATTGGTCATTGGACTATCATGCATTTTATACACATAAAAAATACAAAATAAATATTTAACACCATCTGTTAAAATAAATAACTATGAATACATGAACTAAAGACACTACTTATTTTTTATACTAGGAATGGGTCAGACTCCTTGAGGTTTAATTCATTGCTGCCAACAGTTGAAGAAAACAATTAGTAAATATATTCACAAAAAATAATAAAGAACCATAAAATTGACAAATTTAGCCTAGACACCTTATTTCGTTTACTTTTACTAGTTATTGCAAAAGCATTTTTGTATTTAATCATACTTAAAATCTCTACTTTTCTGCTTCATACAAAAACATTAAATAAAATGTCTTGATTAAGGATGTCAAACATGATTTATTGATACCCTTCAGTTAGTTCTTAATGAAATTGAAAGAATTCTGGGTAGCCATAAACTATATAGTAAAATAATTAAAGACTAGTTTTCGGTTTTACTATCAAAAAATAAAATAAATCAAATATCAGATTTTTAAAAGGCTTTTTCTCAGTTTGTGTGACTTTGAACTAATGATACCAAATTGTAATATAACATATGCATTAGTAAAATATCCAAGCTCTAAAGTTATTTAGAGTGGACCTTGCCCGAAAACTTTCTGAAAATTAGATTGGAGTAGTCTTTCCAATATGATTGGATACCTTTAGAAGATATTTAAGCTAAGGCCACAAAAACGATTTTTCCTGCTGCGTTAAAACTGTTTTTGTCGAGTTTCAATGGTCGGCTGCTAGACAAGTGATGAATATCGCATGAGAAAGTACATCAGATTCGATTTCAAGGTCATGTTGCGTTGAAATGCGCCGGGGTCTATTATTCTGGTGACATATCCCATCTCTCTAACTGCCACACGTGCAACAAAGACCGAGAGACGCTTCTCCACTGGGGTTGGGCCTTCATGTTCCTCTAAGTGTCATTTAAGTGTAACCCCAAGCTTGCGTTGTGATAAGTGTTATGTTTTTATTATGAGTTAAATATTCGATATTCAAAATGAATGATAATGTCATCAATTTTATTGATAGTGAAGCAATTATTATGCCCAATGAAACGTTCCCATCGACAGATTACAATCAATGATTCAGCTACACATATGTCAAACAACTTTGAGTGGCAAATAATTTTTCCTGGTATAATTAATAGGAATGATAATTGTACTACTGAAATTTAGACAATGAAAATAAGTCATGGATGACAAGCTTGTGTTGTCCCTTTATGTACCCTCCCTCTTATAAGTTCTGCAGCTGCGATCATGCTGCTTTTATCACTCTCTAGCAGCCTCCTATCCAACTAATGTAATCACGACTTTTGTAGCTGATATCTGAGCAGGAAAAATAGTTTGTGTGGCCTTGACCTTAAGAGTGATCTTCACCAGGAAATTTTCTGACCATTCTATTCTTCATGAAGCTATTTGTAATGGTCTTCCTGTAGCAAATTTTATAAATTATAATATAATCCTAAAAGCTTTTTAAAAATTGAATGACCCTGGAAGCTATATTAAGTTGTACTTGCACTTGCAATTGCAATTTTTTCTCAACAAAACTGATTCTAATCATGCTTCGATTTAAAATAATATTAAACTTTTTTTTAATGGTTTTATTTACTTTAAAGCTGTTTTAAGTGAAGAAATAAGATGTATACAATTTTCCAAATATATTAACTGCAAGTGTTTTGATTTCTTATAATTGACTTATTTGGAATAGAGCACTAGGCTAAATCATTGTTTGAATTAGGAGGTATAGCCAGCACACTTACCTTGGTGATACTGGAGTAGAAATTGTTTAAATAGAACACTAAAACACACACAAACACATTTCTAAGGACAAGCTTTCACTGTCACAGACAGCTTCATCAGGTCAAGAGAGTAGACTGATGCTCTTGGTTGAACTGCAAAGTTAACTGTCTACAGCTGACTGTTTTTCAGTTATGATATCACTGTATAGATGGCAGCACTATGAATAAATAGAAAGATAGAAAAACTAAAAATTGTGTTTTATATACTTTATTATTATTATGACAATAATACTGTATTATTATGACAATAATAATAATAATAATAACAATAATAATAATACAGTATATAACAAAAATTGTGTTATACACTGTTATTATTATGACAATAACAATAATAATATAGTTTTTATATTTATCTATTTATTCATAGTGCTGCCATCTATACAATGATATCATAGCTGAAAAACAGTCAGCTGTGGACAGTAAACCTTGCAGTTCAACCAAGAGCATCACTCTACTCTCTTGACCTGATGAAGCTGTCTGTGACAGTGAAAGCTTGTCCTTAAAAACATGTTTGTGTGTTTTTTAGTGTTCTATCTAAACAATTTCTACCCCAGTATCACCAAGGTAAGTGTGTTGGCTATCACTCCTAATTTAAACCATTATAATTGACTAAATAGCTTATAAATGAAGGCTTAAATATTTCAATACAACCGACTGAATACTTTCTAAATTATTAAATATTTACTACAATACATAAAAATTAAATTTTTATCTAGCAGTTTGTAACTATTTATTTATTTTTTATATTACTGTGCTAAGGTTTTTAAATGTATTGTATGAAATTGGACCATGCGAGCTCTACTGCTGGACTTTAATTTTGCATGCTCACCAATATGAGTAACAAGTATATTATTTTAAATATAATTTACGTAGTTTTCAGTAGTGTATAGTTTATATGCCAAAGAAACTTGTAATAAATTAATATTAAAAAAATAAATTAGTCACTATATTTTCATTTATGAGTTCATTTGATGGGTCGAGTAAAGTACCTTATTAATATAAACTATATTAATAATCATTATGTTAATATCTTTCAAAGCAATAAAAGAAAAAACATGACAAGTGTCCCCACTAGAGATTTAAACATGTCTCCCATCTGTTTGTTTAGTTCCCTTTTACAGTGATGAGGTTAAAGATCAGGGGCTGGATGTTGTGTCTGTCCTAGATTTAAGCTAGTTTATAAGTCATGCGCTGATATAATCAGTCGGTTCAGAAAGTGCATGTTAAATAACTCAAAAAATTAATCACTTAAAATAGTCGTTATATTAAGAGTGTTTTAATTCCT
Source organism: Timema bartmani (assembly GCA_902151455.1). NCBI lineage: Eukaryota > Metazoa > Arthropoda > Insecta > Phasmatodea > Timematidae > Timema > Timema bartmani. The sequence goes on from CABFWB010003323.1 coordinate 57,061, forward strand.
TTTTATTTCTTAGGTATAAATATAATAAAGGTTATCTAATTTTTACAATAATAATTTATTGTCATGTTTAAAAAAGTGTACAATTGGGTGAATATTATGGAACGTTCTTGGAGAGTATGGTGTGGTTGCATGGTTGGTAAATTTGTTGGTAAATTTGCAATCAAGGTGGTTATGATGGAAATAAAGTGTTCTTTAGGGTGGATGGAACTTTGAGCAAATGGTTTGACATTGATCAGGGTGTTATACAAGGTTGTGTTATCTCTCCGTGGTTGTTTAATGTTTTCATGAATAAGTGTATGAGGGATGCTTGTAAGGATGTGGTTGGTGTACAATTGGACAATGTGAATGTGAGTGTGCTGTTATATGCAGATGATGCTGTATTAATGACTGAGAATGAAAGTGACTTGCAGAATGCATTAAATTGTTTGAATGTGGCGACAAGCAGAATAGAGCTTCGTATAAATGTCTCCAAAACTAAAGTATCGGTTTTTGATAAGGACGGATCAGGAAATGATTGTCAGCTTAGTATAAATGGAAAACTGTTAGAACAGGGGAATGATCTGGTGTATCTGGGCAGAATGTTCTGTAAAAGCGGAAGGATAGATGGTGAAATCGACAGACGGGTGAACACATCTATGAGAGTAGTTGTATGTATGTGGACTATATCAAAGAATGAAGTAGTATCAAGAGTCAAAGATGGCAGTATATAAAAGTGTGTTCACACCAACAATGTTTTATGGATGTGAAGCGTGGGTTTGTCAGGAAAAACACAAGAGCAAGGTAAATGCGAATGGTGTGAGATACCTAAAATATATATGTGGAAAAACTTGAATGGACAGTCAATAATGAGTGGGTGCTGAAGTAGTGTATTTTGATATGGAAGTCAAATGAGAAAGAAACATCTTATGTTGGTTTGGGCATGTTCAGAGGATGAGTGTGGATTGAATGAAGAAGCAAATATAAAGGTAGAGTGTATGGATCAAAAGGAAATAGTTGGCCATGTAAAATGTGGCTAAATGGTGTAGACGAATGTGTGAAAAAGAGAAACATTTAGAGTTTTAGGAATAAAAGAGCATGTATGACTTGGTGTATGGATATTGTTGAAGTAAAGGAAGTAGGCAAGGATAGGGAAGTGTGGAGAAAGTTAGTGAGAATAGATTAAGTACAAAGTTGAATTTTGAGCTATATTCAAAGTTTCTTGCCTACCTCATACGGGAACGGCGTGATTATGTATGTATATGTATTAAAAAAAAGGGGGGGGACAAAGGAATCTCCAGGACAACCTAGAAAATTCCAGGAAAAGATTGTAAAAATGAGAAATTCCATAACATTTCCAGGCCTGGAAGAAATATTTTGAAACTCCAGGTTTTCCAGGAAGCGTAGAAACCCTGCTTTTAAGAAAATGACACTCAACCTGATGTTTTCTTAGAAGAAATAGAAATAAATAATATGACACAATATTACAAATTTTATAGTCTAGTTAATTTATTATTGCTTGGAGCAAAATTTTCAAAAATTGGTTTTCAGTAACCTACCATTAATTTGAGGGCTCGGGTCAAAATCACAAAAGGTCCCTAGCTATAGCACTATTTCACCTAACAATAAAGTTTGAATAAAATCCATCAAACCGGTTAAGATTTATGCCCAGGGACAGAGACAAACAGAAATGTCAAATCCAATTTTTTGGATTAATTAACATAAATTCTCTTTATATGTGAAAGTAAAAAGGAAAACAATTTTGGCATGTTATTCTCAAGGTGGACAAAAACCAATAGTTTAAATTGAAGAACTGTCAACAAGCTGCCTGATAGGAAGTAAAGTATACATAGCCCAGCTCAACAGTTGGTTAAAGAATAAAAATAAAATAAATTTGAATTCCTAATAGGTATACCTGAGGGAGTACCAACATAAGATATTGTTTGAACTTAATAACAGGAAAAACTAAGCTCTCAAATTCAGGAATTATGATCATATGATTACTATTCGTAATGTGTTATCGTAATTTAATTCTTAACATTCTAGCGTTTAAAGAACTAATTGAATGTTCTGTGACATAGATTCCACTATACTATACAAATGAAATGCACTCATTTGTAATCCAACGAGCCCCTATATTTTTAGTGTAGATGACAGTAGTGATTATAGCTTATAGTTGACCTAAAGCAGTGGTTATCAGATTGGTATTTTAGAAATGCAATGTATAAAAGGGCCATAAATTTAAATATTTTTATATCCATAAAACTAAACCTTTGTCATGAAACAAACATTGTGTTGAGCTGAAAAAGAATATATATATAAAAGATGGTATAAATCAGTATAAGTTATGATAAAACAATCAATTCTTATTACATATATATTTTGAAAAATTTGTGAATATAACTGACTTTATAGACAATACATTGATCTAGTAAAGTGGGAAAGCCTCAAAATAGAAATATTAATGTCAGCCATTCTATGACAGTTGAGCCCATTCCTAGATAATAGGTAGGTAGGTAGCTAATCTATAAATAAGTATAAACAAAATACTATTTCATAACATACTAAACAATTAGTTGTAAAACCAGATAATTAACTATAAAATTACAATATTTAAAAAGGGAGAGAGACTAAAGATAAAGTATTCAACAACTATTGTGTAAGGGGGTACTATAAATTAACACCATAAATTGGAGACAAATAAAATTTTCACAGCTTTATATAAAGGAATAAGAGAATATTTCTATCACAGTGCGATGTAGCTTTAAGGTCATTTAACAATACAAATTTTACTGCATAAGTTTAACAAGTGCATAATTATAAGCTATAGTTAGTGATACAATTATTTCAAATCATTTCAGTTCATGAGTTATAAAGAGTCAAACTTGTTATTTTATGCACTATGGTTAAGGTAAAGTTTTTATTGTACTATGCTGAAATTTAGTATAACTAGACATTCATATGTGGTGGAGAGAATGAAATATTCATAATACTAATAATGAAATATTTATGTTATTAATATTAAAAATATTTCTTTCAGTACACCTCATCTGAATGTCTAGTTATATTAAATTTCAGCCTCATACATTAATTACTTTACCTCAAACATAGTGCATAAAATAGCAAGTTTGACTATTTATAACTCATGAAATGAAATGATTCGAAATAATTGAATCACTATTTATAGCTTATAATTATATACTTGTTAAAATTTTGCAGTAACTTGTTAATGGTAGAATGACCTTAATGACAAAATATTCATGTAAAAATAAAATAAAAAAATACTTGACAAATCAACTTAAAGAGTATATGTGACAATTAATAACATTATTTTGTGGAGAAACTAAATTAATTACTAATTTAAATGATTTAAAATGAATGGTATGATTAAACTAATAAATAAAATATAGAAAATATTCAATATAAATTACAAAAACAAATGTATATGTAAGTTATCTTTAAACATGTGTAAACATATGTAAGTGCAAATTAAATGATTCGAAAAGGAATTTCATAAGTTAAATATTACTTACCCATGATATTCTCTCCTTACCCTCTATCCTTTGAAACACTAAAGTGTGTGGCACTTCATATACAAATTTTAATAGGTTTACAGGATAAAATACCTTTGTAGTTCTCACTAAACTAGGTGAATATTTTAACCATAAGCATATGATAGTAGTTGACTTTATTAAAGAGTTTCAATTAATCACCCATGCAGGTTTAAATAATTAGAAAGCAGTGTGTGTCCAAGCAATTTATTTAACATAAAAAATATTCTAATCAACAAGCAACTAAAACTAAAGCGCAAATTAAATATCAAGGAAAACTGATATGGCTATCTGTACCAGTGAAGTTTAAGAGCCAGAAAAAGCAACATAATTTAAGAAGAGGGAGAGAAAAATAGATAAATAAAATAATATGTATCATAAGTATTAAAAAGCTAGTTAAGGTACACAGATTAGTTGTGATTTATAAACAAAGTTCCATTGATCACAAGTAAATGTTTTTTAAAATACTAGGCTAGAATCTTAGCAATGAGAAATCTCACTAGAAACAAATATCTTATTTCCGTTTGAATCAAGGAAAATTTTCATTTTATGTTGTCAAATTTGTAAGATAGACAATATTATTTCAAAATGTTTGCTCCAGATAACCACGTGAAGTTAAATTTAAAGTGCCAAAAATGTCCAAAAATATTTATCTCCGTAGATTTTGGGCAATGATGATGCTAAATCAGCAGGCTTGAAAGATATATCAAAATAATAACAGGAATATTTTAAGATGAATGCCAATGTGTATGCCAAGTTTGGTTGAGATCTGATTTATTAAAACATTATAAAAAAATCAAAAAAAAATCTGAAAATGTACAGTGATTTTCCCATTAAGAAAAATAAAAAAATATTCCCTAATTTTACTATAAATAACTATACCTTCTGTAATAAACGCTATTACATATTTAGTATATTTAACATTACTGATTTTTTTTAAAAAACATTAAATTCACTGAGATTTCACAAAGCATGATCCTAAAATTTCAAGCAACAAATTTGGAAACAAATACTAAAATGTTTTGATAATATTACATATTAGAGCAAAATCCAGAAAAATGTAATTCAACTACAAAACATGGGAGCAAGATGCCCATTAAAATGCGTAAATTCACAAATTAAGGAAAATACTTTACAGTATTAATAGTACTTGAGTATGAATAGTTCTCATTTATCAGGGATGTACAGCTCAATTGCACACAAGAACCAGAATAAACTATGATTGGGAATATACAGGGTGCACTGCCAAAGCCTTCACACCATCAATTTTACTTGAAACTTTTAAATCATGTATAATCTTAAGGAAAGCCTTAAGTTCTATCAAATGATTTCCATATATAAATTAAATAATGTTTCACTATCAAACCATAACTGCTTTAAGAACTTCAGTAAAAAGTGTGAACAGCAATAATATTATATTGCCAGTGCTTTCTTTTAGACACCACTGGATCAAATACACTCAATACACCTTGGTCTTTCCTGAACAGATACTTTCAGCCGCTCAAGAGGCCGCATAGTCCAAGACATTATGTTCAGATGGGAAACTGAGATTCAAATTTTGTCTGGGTAGATTATAGATGGTTGTGAACTAGGGGCAGTTTTACAAACATAATATATCCCTGTAGTTTCCCCATCCTCTCTTCAATTTAATGTGGGTGCATCCACCCTAAATTGTCCTCTTAAGGTTGGGTGCTAGTGAGCGCGAATTTAGTGCGCTAATTTTGCAGTTTTTATAGCATAAACATTTGTTGAACAAAATAAATCAAATTTTTCTTCTATAGAAACATAGAGTTTAGCTTTCTGCACGTGCTAATCTCAACAGTTTTTGAATATCTGGCATGAGCATGGTGGCATTTGGTGACAAACTTTTTAAATTAAGAGAAAAAGTTGTCATTAAATTTTAGGACCCCCTTGACAGATATTCAAAGACTGTTGAGATTAGCATGTGCATAAAACTAAACTATATGTTTCTATAGAAGAAATATTTGATTTATTTTGGCCAAAAATGTTTATGCTGTAAAAACTTCAAAAATACTTCCCTAAACTCACGCTCACTAGCACTCCATCTTAATTCCTAGTCCTTAGAATATGTAATTGATAACCCTGGAATTGAACTTACTTTTAAAAAGTCAGTTATTTCCCTGCAATTAATACGAATTGCGATAAGCAATTACAAGGTTGAGGTTTGGTGTTAATGGAGGTTTGCTTATTAAGATAAGATTGCAGTTATTTGATCAAAAAATCATATCAGAGAGTGAGTAGCGAGTTAGGGATGGACTTAAAACTAAGCAACACTAGCACTCAAACAACTCAATCTCATTCTTACATACCTCCCTAGTACTTGTTAGCTACCGACAAATATTTACATTACTTATTTTGCATAAGGCTGTCAAAATTTTTAAAAAGAGAACATACAAATAAGTCATGAATGGACTGTAACAATCTTATTCAGCTATGGAACAGGATTGGGCACATTGTAGTAATGCAATGTCATTACTAAGGGGAGGATTTATAGGCATTAAAGGTGGGGAAAAAAGCAGGCAAATAAGCACTAAAAAGAACAAAATGAGTCAGATCATTATGTAATGATATAGTGCATATTTTCATTTTGTTCAATGTTGAATTCACTTGAAATGAAACTTAACTTGAACGATAGCCAGGAATTGTGGTTTACTTTTGAAATAAAAAAACAATAAATATTTAATAAAAACCTCTAACTTTAAAAGACCTTTCCTCAAACTGTTCCAAATAAACTTTTTCATTTTAGTTATTGAAACAGTAAATCAACTCTTTGGAGCATGACTGATAAAAAAATAGGATTTTGCCATCCATTATGAAAGTCATGTCACCACCACCAATCCACTGCCTAAATAATGCAATTTTTTACAAGATTTTTTTAAGCATTTTCAATTTATTTCAATGTACCGTACTACAATGGCACTTTGGTCAATGCAATACAAAGAAATAATAAATGAATATGCACATCTAATACACAGCTATATTACAAAGTACATCTACAGAGATGCCACTAATATGGGGCTTGAGATATAAGGAGATACTGCTCGTCTTTGAGGAACTGAGGGAGGAGGAAAATCTGAGAATAGACTTACTGTACGCACACACATTTTTTTAGCACTGCGCTTTTCTACTTGTTCAAGTTATAGACATATGTACTAATTATATTAATGAGTTAAGTACAATGAAGGTTACATTTAGAGGAAGTGTACCCAAATCTGCACAGCGGGAGAGTGTAAAACCATTTAGGAAAAACCCGACTGGGATTCAAATCATGATTCCCTGTCATTGGCAGTCTAATCTATTGTGAAATTGATGCCTTAGACTATGAGGCCACCGAAGCAGGTTACAAACACCTAAAATAAACTTATGCTTTAAAAGCTTATGTTTCAAACCATGGAAATAAAAAAAATAATCTAGGGGAAAATCCGCTCCCTAGTCATTATGCAACAGAGTCAAAATATTTTTGAACGATATATTTGCAGCTTGTGAACAACTGTATGTTGTTCACCCCTGTCATACACAAAATAAACAACCATTTATAGAAAGCACATACAATAACAATATCATGCTACATGCAAAAATAAACATAAATGCTTAGTATCATTTACATGCCCCTAAAAACTTTTTTTATGGTATACTAGGTATATTTTATCAATAAACAAAAGATAACAAACTAAACATTTAGACTGTTAGGAATATGAAAGTAGGAAAATAGAAAGTGGTATTTGTAAAGTAGGAGTAGTCGAGGATAACAATACTTCTTAAACATTATCAGTTTAATTTAAGAGCCTTTCATCTCATGGATAACACATAATTTAATTAAGTAAAACAACTTAAATTAAGGTGTTGCATTGTATTGTGTTTTTCTGTCGTCTTCTTCATTAGAAAACGATGAAAGTGAGAGCAATGAGAAAACTCTATTAATTTTTTTTTAACTGATCCCAATTTTACTTTGACAAATGAAGGATGTTGAGAACTGCATTTTGACACAATTTCTGGTTTGAGCATAGTTGCATGTATAATATCTTGAATATATAAAGTTTTCTCCTTTTAAATAATAAACACATTTATCTCCTTTACATAAGTTTTAACATAACCTTTTATTTGTATAAAATTAATACCTTTTGCCTGTCTTCGCCGCTTGCAATCAAAGTCTAGTCTTCGGCCCTGAAGTTTCTTTCGATGGTGCTGAAATAGGAAACACAAAATATTAATCATGAATAGGAAAAGTAAAAACCACAATAAAACATTAAAAAGTGGATTTAAAAAGCCCTACATTATAAAGAAATTTAAAAGCAAACAAAAATATTATCATTAATTTTAAGTCTGTATGGGTCTTCTAGACACTAACTAATAATAAACATGTTAAGCAATAAAATTTGTTAACTTAAGAAAAAGGGAACTAAATTAAAATAAAGTATTTTTTTAGCTTCATCTAGAACTGATAAATGAAAAACACAAGTATGCATCTAGATGAAAAAATAAGCTACCTGAATTATATCAAAACTACATATATTGACTAGTCTGGAAAAAAAATTAATTAGATCGCTTCTTTTAAATTGTTCATAATATATTAATCAATGTCAACAGAAGGCTGGTTTTGGCTTGGTCAAAAAATGTTTTTACAATTTTACCCCTGTAATATCCTAAGAATATCCTTAACAATGAATGAAGGGTCACATGATTTCATAATGTTGTCATAATTAGTAGGTAAGATTTCCGACATATAAACTAAAGGCACATCACTTTCAGGTTCAAAATATAATGATGTTGTTTAAATAATCCCTTTCCTCATGTGGCAAATTTAATCTTAAACAAAGATGAATCTTTTAAGACTCTTAAGTCTCCCCCTACTTTGTACAGTGCCAGATTTAAAACAAAGTTATACCATGCTTTATTCAATCAAAAGTTAGTAATTAGGTCTTATGAAAGATTGAGTGGGATCCCGAGCTTCAGGAAAAAAATGGGAATTTGGGTGCCTGAAACTCGCGCAGGAAAAAATATTTTCAGGGATTTTTCAGGAAAATAGATAAAAAAAAAATCAATAAAAGGACCATTTATAAATGTCAGGTTTATATTTAATTTTCACTAAGAATATAATTAATTAAAAGTTCTGTATCTTGGCCGTTAAGAACACAGATGAATACCTAAAAATTCAGTCGATTTTATTTTAAAACTTCCTAGTCAACACAACTAAGGACCATTAAACATTACCACACTAAGCATTATATAGTTGATGGAAATATTTAACCCCGAATAGATTTAAGGCAGGAAAACATTTGTTTAGCACAAATAATGATAAAAGTATCTTTTAAATATTCATAAAATACACCATTACACTTATTTACATTAAGACATGTCTACCATGTTTATTTTATTATTTGAAATGGCATCCATTTGCTTTTGTATAATAGAAAAAAAAGTTGGATAAACTGGTATTTTTAGAGTCCACAATGCTTTTTTTTGAGAGATTTAGTAACTAAATCGTAAGAGGTAGTGGGGCCCACTGTCTCAGTTAAGTAATGTTTTTGGTATCCATATGGAGAAGAATGAGGCTCACTTTTATCTATTCAGATTGGTTAAAGTGTCTTGATGTTTTATTGTGTAAGCAGTAGTTATCAAAATTAATGTCACGGATTTTTTATTTAAGAGCCTTTTTAGTCAATCTTAAAATAATTTATTTTTAGAATTTATTTATATCTTTACCAAAAATACTTTATTAAAAATAAACAATTATCATAATTGCATTAGGTCTAAGTTTTTTATTTTGCCTTACTCAACACTTGTTAGACAAAATAATATTTAGTTTTCATTGGGTGAACTTACAATTATTTAAAAATAAATAAAAATAAAAATTTTGAGCATACATTTTTTTTTCTTTGGACAATTCTATGAGATTACAGAATTAAAATTTAATGTTAAGATCTATAAATGCAACAGATTCAAACTAAATTACCATATAACATCTATCACTTTCTGATCAAATTGCAAAAATTTCTAGATTTTCATTAATCTTTTTTAATGAAAGAGAAGCCTAAGTTTAGTTTAAAATGATAAAAATAAAAAATTAAATATAAGCCTAGAGTGGAAAATTACTTTTAATTTTTCTCCAGTTTCCTGGCCTGTTCCCGGGGGAAATTGTTACTTCCCGAAGTCAAAATGTCATTCCCGCACAGGCAGAAGTTTTATTTTATTATATGAATGCCTTAAAAAAAAAGTGAATTAATGTGGGTCTTACTAGACTTATGAAGGAAATGAAACTTGTTAAATTTTCAGCTTTGTATGCATGTACATATTCATATAGCATTAACTATTACCACACCAAGTCTCATCACCACAAATAAGGATGTAAAATTAGTTTTCTATCATCAGGTAGCACATAATGTACTAGATGGCACCAAGAGTTAAAAAAAAACACACACACACACATTGTAATAACATTATTTTATCAGCCCCTTAAATTTATATAAAAAAGTTGTATACTATTATATTCAAAATTTAATAATACTAATATTCTTTTAGCTGTAGTTGCAATATGTTGCAACGCTCTTTTCTCTGTTTCTTTGTCAGACAGACTGAAGTCTTCCTCTGAAGCAAAGGTTTGGTAAACAAGGGAGGGATAATCGAATGGTGCAATATATGCGACGCCTATGGAACATTCAAGAAGGAAGAAATTCTCTGATGTATGTCTTGGTGAGAGGAAGCTCAAACCCCACTTTCGACTCAAATTTCGTAAAGGTGACATGTTCACATCATGTCGGGCATTTCATAATTGATTAAATGTTTTAATTGAAACAGCTACATGTGATCTCAGGTTGTGTATTCACTTTGTTTAGAGCAGTAATTACATTAAATAAATAATTAATTGATATTTCATGATTGATTTCACTTTAAAAATAATACAATAAATACTATAAAACATGTCTGTTTGATACCACGCGTGACTACAAAAAAATTCTCTGAATTCTGGTATAGGAAAACGAAACTCACCATGACTTCTTTGAGATCTTTAGTTTGTAAATGGTGAAGTGGTTCCAAGAAATTCTGTTTGATATTGTCATCCAAGGAATACTTTACATCCGCCATCTGTTTCATGGCCTCACCCATTTCAACTAAAGCGATACCTGAAAAAACACAATAACAATACTATTAATAATAATTATCATAAAAAGAGGTCAAATTTGCATTGTTTATTGCTCTTCAAAATAGTTTACTATAGATTTAAGTTAGTTTAATTTTATTTCATTGATATATATATATAAATAAAAGCACTTTTAGAGGTGTTTATCTAATAATATATGTTAAGATTAAATATGATCTAAATTAACTTATATAAAATAGCAGGAATTAAATTTATATGTGAATGATAAATTTAGCTATATAATATTTAAATGCTAAATTCTTTTAGCATACAGCTTTAAAGTACAAGCCAATGTAGGTTCTGAACTCTGAAAAATGGCAGTTTGAAAGTTCATGGTTATTGGTTTAGGGGATTCAAGCATGCACTTTCTGAATGAACTTGATAATTATATCTACACAAGGCTTACACACCAACAACTCTAAAATAGGCAAAACACCCAGTATACTGTGACAGGAAAAGCTCCAATTTCACCAATTTTGTTGTGGGAGAAGGGAGGCTATCTCATGAATCAAACTCTGAACCCTTAGTTTTGTAGACAAAAGTGATACTGAATGAGCTAAGCTTAGAGAGATATGAACACTTGTTATTCAAACTTTAATCCAGGAGTTGTATACATTTAACAAAGGTCCGAAAAAAGATTAGGTAATTTAGAGCTCATAACTGTTAAAATGTATTTCAGACAATCCAACATATATCAAGAGAATTGTGAAGCTAACAAGTTGGCAAGACTGGCATGGATAGTCTTGTACAGTGTTCTTGTGATTGTGTACTAGTAAAATAAAGTGAACCATTCATGGAGATACTCATGTGTTGTTAATGTCTTGTTTAACAAATGGTTCATAAACTGATTATCATAGATACATAACACTGGCTATGAAACCAATACGGCTTGAAATTAAATAACCTTGTATGTTTAAAAGTACATTTGCGCTGGTCACGCCCATTTAAATTAAAATGGCGGATAACAATGTATGTATTACAAGAATAAATTCCTTCGGTCTTGTTCCTCATTACGAGCCACAAGTGGAACCTTTTCAAAACTACTTTGAACGGTTAACGGCGTTTTTCAATGTGAATAAAACTGAAGAAAGTGAGAAAGTCCCTACCTTTACAGTTTTAATAGGGGCAGAACTGTATACGGTACTAAAAACAGCTTGTTACCAGTTAATCCTCTTCAAAGTTATAATTAGAATTGGTAAATGTGTTGATTGAACATTTTTCACCTACAAAGTTTATTCCAATAGAGCGTTTAAAGTTTAATCACAGGCGTCAACATGTTGGTAAGTACGTTTCCGATTTTACTATGTCAATCAAACAAATGGCATCAAGTTGTGACTTTGGAACATCTTTGGACCAAGCACTTAGGGATAAGTTAATCGCTGGCATTTCTGAGGAAGCCTTAGCTAAGATATTATTGGCTGAACCATCAACATAGTATTTTGTAGATGAGTGTAGAACTGCCAAAGATTTTGAGACTGTTTCCGCTCAGTCTAAAGTAATGATGCAAACGTCAAGTGAGATCGGTGACATCAATCAGGTGGGAGGTGAAAACGTTAAAAATTGTAAAGCAAGTTCTTACAAAAAGAAATTCAGGAGTAATCAAGGTGCCTTTGGAAAGTGCTCAAGCAGCCAGTCTAACTAACCTGTGTGATAACAGTGCTACAACTACATCCTACACCCAAAAGTGTAAAGAGTGTACAGTCAATCTTAATCGTTGGATTTGTTTCAACTGTGATGGTCAAGGCCATATTGCTAAAATGTGTCATCTTAACCAAGTGGATATTGGTGGTGACCGGATAGAAGTTAGTTGTATAGAGACTGTTGGACAATGTGAAGCATATGAGGGTAGTAAACCAGTTGTTATGCGTATACTTGTATATTCTAAGGAGATCAAATTTGAAATGGACTGTGGCGCTCCGGTTTCTATATTACCTTGGAGACTATACACAAAATATTTTCGTAATGTGCCTATAGAGAAATGTATGATTAGGTTAAAATCTGTGAATGGGAAGTTCATTACAATTAGAGGTCAGCTATATGTTTCTGTATTTTTCAACAATTGTGAATATAACTGACGTTTAATTGTCACAGTTAATTCAGTGTCTAACGTCTTGTTAGGATGAGATTGGTTGTGCCAGCTTAACCTAAATTGGAGAGATGAGCTTTTACCTAAAGTAGAAAGTGTTAAGAATCTGAAGAGGGACACTGAAAATAATAATTCTGTAGTGCAGGAAATTAAGCAGATTTTTCCCAATGTTTTCCTGATAATAATGGGTTGCCTATAAAACATTTTTTTTTGTAGATATTACCCTATAGGATAACATCATCACAGTTTTTTCATAGAGCTTACACTGTACCCTATGCGTTGCATAAGCCTGTGGAAGAGGAATTATGTAGTTTGGAGAATCAGGGTATTATAAAACAGGTTCGTTCCTCTGATTGGGCTAGTCCCATAGTACTAGTTCCACGAATAAAATGGTTCCTTGCGTTTGTGTGTGGACTGTTTAGGTGAACCACTACCCCTTACCCTTAATTGAAGATGTGTTCCCTCCTTAACGAATTGCAAAGTTTTTTGTATAATTGATAAGTAACGCATATTTTCAACTGTCTGTAAATGAAGCCAGTAAACCGTTACTTACAGTTAGTAAGCATATGGGCCTCTATCAGTTACAAAAGCTGTGTTTTGGCTTAAACTCTGCACCTAGCATTTTTTAATCTGCAATTGATAGAGTGCTTCAGGGAATAGATAGAGTTGCAGCTTACTTTGACGACACCCGCCTCGGTGGCGTAGTTGGCTAACGTGCCAGTCGTGTTGAGCCAGACCACTGAGGACGGGGAGATCGAGGTTCGAATCTCGGTCGGGTGAACTGGGCGTGGTTTTTTCTAAATGGTTTTCCACTCTCCCTCCACGCAAATGCGGGTTCACTTCCTCTAAATTCAACCTTCCCAATTCACTAATCCATTAGTGTAATTAGTACTTAAGCATATAACCCGAACGGGTAGTAAGACGTGGTGCTAAAATTAAATTAAATTACTTTGACGACATAGCATTGGGAGGTAGGAATGAATTAGAATGAAGGGAAGTTTTTATGGAAGTTCTAGAATGTTTACACAAACATAGTATTAAACCAATGGATATGTATTCTCCACCCTACACACCCTATTTGCAGAGCATTAGGTCCAACAAATGAAAAAGTGTTTAGTAAGGGCGTTACTTTCTGCTGACAAATCACTACCTATAAGAAGTCAGTTGAATAAGGCACTTTTTGCAATTTGTTCTCTACCAAGCACTGTTACCAAATTGTCCCCTGTAGAAGTTATGTTTAAATATCCAGTGAAGACCAAATTATCACTTCTCAATCCTAACTTAAGTACTAAGATCAGTAAGGAAACAATCAGTGCCAGATAATAAAACATTTGCCGTGAATGATCAGATCTTAGTTTACAATTTTAGAAATAAAATTATTAAATGGGTCCCAGCTCAAATAACCTTTAAAGTAAGTACTGCCGTTTATATTGTCAAAATGTTAGATTACACTATTAGGAAAGTTGGTATAAACAATATTAGAACTAGTAAACTCAGAACATCCCCCTATTATAACTGGGTTGCAGGGTAATCACTTAGAAATGGATGTTGGGGTACCAGATTCTAATACACCCGTCAAGGATCCAGTTTGTGCCCGTGACAGTCTGCCAATTGCGCCAAGAAAACCAACCAGAACTATTGTACCCCCTAGAAGATACTTAGATTGAAAGGTGCCAAGTAAAATGTATTTAACAGGATAATATTGTATTGTTACAAGCTGAAGTTTTAAGGTTCTTATTTTTATTACTATAGTAATATTTGTTTTGTTTGAAACATGTTGGACAGTATTTTCTACAAAAGAAAAAAATGTTATGTTGGGTAGTCTGAAATAAATTTTATGCCAAGAGAATTGTGAAGCTAACAAGTTGGCAAGACTGGCATAGCTAGTCTTGTACAGTGTTCTTGTGATTGTGTACTAGTAGAATAAAGTGAACCATTCTTGGAGATACTTGTGTGTTGTTAATGTCTTGTTTAACAAATGGTTCATAAACTGATTACCATACATACATAACAGTAGCTAGATATCAAAGTAGAGAAAATTTAACACCTATACCTTAAACAAACTAACAAAGAATAAAATGAAATTAGCATCTAACTATCAATATCAAAATGAGATATTGAGCAAAAACCCTTTAGACATTTATCTTCATAAGGCATTGCTGAATTATGTCTAGAGTACATGTTTCAAATAATATATAAAAAAAACTATATGCATAAAAACCATACCTTGTATAAAGTAAAGTAGTCAATTGATGTGTGCACTCTGTTGAGTCCTGTTAGTGCCATATTTGTATAAGTTCTAAAATTAAATAGAAGGCATATTGTACAACTTACCAAAAATGCTTTCATCGCCTAATTTTCGGCCATAGGTGACCATACAATCCCCGAGAACACCCTCAGGTTGAGGGTATGTTGACGCCTTGGCCTGCCCACTCAACTTGGATATGCCCTTCACGGCTGCCATTTTGGCACGTGCTGTTGGATTTGGCTGGAGGAACTCTTTAGTCTTCACTTGAAGCTCCTCAACCAATTCACATGTCACATCGGTTTTCTAAAACAAGTTGTATTTACAAAATACACGCATACACTTTATTACAAACTTAAAGATAGAAAAAACCAAGGTTAATAGTTACAAAACAGTAAATACTAACATACAATTTAGTGGAAAACTTAAATGATTGCTCATAAGTTAAAAATTAACTTTTTCTACAGTGACAAGTTTATTAAATCTAAGAGTCTCTGGCTCAATTCCTAGCAGTGTCACAAATATATTCTGTATCAGTGTATTTGTTTATGTAAAATTTAGTTTTTTAGCAGCACATCTTACTAGCTGTTTGGTTTACACACATATGTACTAATTACACTAAGGAGTTAAGGATGAGGAAGGTTGAAATTAGAGGGAGTGCACCCTAATTTGTGTGGAGACAGAATGGAAAACTATTTAGTAAAAATCATCCTCAGTAACCCGACCAGGATTCGAGCCTTGATCTCCCTGTAAATGCCAAACTAGTCTATTGTGAGAGTAATGCCTTAGATCATACAGCCACCAAAACAAGTAGCTTAGTTAAGCTTAAGCTTAAGCCTAAGGACCATAAATTGAAAGTTTTAGTAAGTATTTTTCTTCAAGCATAGATACTGTAAAAATAACACCGGCACATATTTAAAATGTAGACTATTTGACACAAATAAAAATTAGAAACGTATTTACTGTGTTTTGTAGCAATAAGTTCTAAAAAACTAAATAAATATTTATTTAAAAAAAAATTGTGATAAATATTCTATACACATAAAATAAAGTTATATTTAATATAATCTGTCAAAAGGTCCTTAACTTTAATATAGCATGTCAATACTCACTCAAGTGACTAAGTTCTCCCCATACTTATATATAATTCACACACATTTATCACTATCAGAATGAATATATATATGCTGTATTATTTGTATTTAACAACATTTTATAATTCTTAAGTGCTGTAAAAGTGTCCTCCTGACATTTTAAAATATGTCAGCATTGTACAGTCTTCATATTAAGTTCTGATGAGGTGTTATCAATGTTTTATGTGAAATAATTTTAGTAGATTTTTGATATGTTGGTTAACATTTTTTTTATATGATGCATTATTTGTCTTTTTAAACTGAAACTGATCTTTGGTTGTTAGAAACAATAACATGCATACTAATCTGACAAAAAAAGGATAGCTTCATATATATTTTTATCCAAAATGTTTTAGTTAGCCCAAATTTTAAAATCAACTTTCCCACAATAATAACAAAGTGGCCATACATCTTCCATTTTAAAATTCACAGAATGATTCAAATTCTCCAGAAATAAATCCCCTCCTTCTCTTAGATAATTTTCAAGATTTATTAAAAAAGTTAAAATTTGTATTAAGCTTTGTTCTTAGTCGTATGAATATTAAATATATAAAAACCTATTAAAAATACTAGAGAAAACTCAACCAAGTAACAATATGTCCATGAAAAAGATATAAAAATACTTCCATTATATATTGGTTCTGGCAGTTTTGAATATTTTCCAAAATAGCCTGACCAATGAAAAAATTCTCTTAACTTTTCAACGAAAAAGTTAAATCCTTGATTTGTTCAAGTTATTAATGTGTGACCAATCTGACCCATTTCATGTAAGCTCTATTCCCTTCTCCTCTCACTACCAGCCTAACTTAGATAATGGTACTATGGAACATGAAATAAAACAGATATACTGTAAAAATCACCCATAAGCTTTGGCATGACAGTATAAAATAATTGATTAAATAGCCAAACTATTAAATCTGTTGGTTACAGTTATAACCACATCTAAATATAATATTTTTTAGATATAAAAAATTACACTTGAGCACAGGACCTTTGGCTAAATATGCCAATGCTCTAACCATCGATATAGCCTGGAGTCATCCCATGTTTTTATGGTAGAGTCTGTGATTAATAGTATAAAATAAGTCACTGTTCTCACATAATCTTATGACATAAACAAAATTCAGAGCAATTTTGAACATGCTAATAACCCACAAAAAAAATTATCTTTTGCTCATTTTTGGCAAAATCCAACAATTTAAGTTATTAATATAGATTAACTCATGTTACTTACTCTTTCCATATCCATAAACTCATCGTCCATTTGTGTGCCTTCGGCTCCACCCATCTTTTCTGTGACATACTGAAACAAGGAAGAAATACATGGATTTTAATTTTATTTCAGAAATGTGCATGTTTTATACATGATATAGTCCCTAGACTTGTAGTCAACTCAGTATATATAATGTAGGCAAGCGTATAAAATGATAGGATTTTAAAGGAATGAGTGGCTTTTAACAAGGCACACATGCTGACACAAAAGTTTTGAAACACGATGAAATGAAACATCTTGAATACACGACAAAAAAAAAATGTTTAGAATATTTTTTCAAATGAAACATAATGAAATAAAAACATTATGAAACAAAAATTTTAAGTCTGTACTAAGACGGCGATGTGTAGTGTTGGTGATATTGATACTGACGAAGTGTTAGCTATAATTCCCTGGGATTGGTTGGTTAAGCAGGAGAAAGCATCAAGCAGGACATACTGAGTTCACCCTATCAATGAAAAAAGAAGTGAGAAATATTCTTTGGAAAATTACAAATCCATGTCTCTTCACTAACTACTGGTAGCCTTTCTCGGCAGTTTCAAACACAAACAAAACAAAAATGATCAACACAGCTCGAGTTTTGAAGGAGACTATCATCACGTGACCAGACTACCTGACTTGCGCAGTGGTGTATTTTTCACAAAACATGTGCAACAAACTGGTTGAAACATGGGAGTGAGGGACAAAGCTGCTTTGTTTCAACATGTCTCAGTGTGTGCCATCACTCTTGTTCTGCCTTGTGTCGGCAAGTGTGCAGTGACTCATTCGAAAGCATGTGGTCAAAGAGGAATGACACACAATGAAACAAAACGACACAAAACTGTTTTGTTTCATCAGGTTTCAAAACTTTTGTGTTAGCATGTGTGCACCCTGACTAAGGGTATTTAAAACACACTCTATGAGCCAAACAACCTAACTTAGTTTTAGAAGAGACACAATATCCAATCTGTTAGCTGACAATTCAAAATTATACAATTTTGACCATGTCAGGAATCTAACCCTGGATCCTTTGCTAAGTAGACAGTCAACAATATGAGTGTTCCTAAAGTTATATTAAATTCTATAATAAATAGATTTTTTGAAAGTAGTTACACCACTGGCCCTCTAAAGGCATTTGAATTCATGAGATTCCCTTATATCTCACTGGTTTTACCCTGAACAAACAAAGATGGCTACAATTTGATTTCCAAGTTTTTCTGTCTACCAGATGCTGTATAAATATAATATTTGTATGCCTTGCCAAGGCAGCTCCCCCCTCAAGCCAAACTTGGAATGAAACATGCAAGGTTGAAACCCACAACCATGATATCTATAATTTCATTTCCAGGTTCAGTTCTGTGAAGTCCAGTCAAAGCCAGCCTCTGGTCTGTGGATGTATGTTAGCTGGCTTTATTGATTAGCACCATCGCAACAGGGGGGGTAGGAGAAGGGTGGTGACTTGGCCTCGAGGAAGTAGGTCATGTGGCAATGCAAGGGTGGGAAGGAAGAAAGCCTCCCATCCATCCATTCAAACTTAGCTTTACACATCTTTCCATCACATTTTAAACTAATGAAAGAAATACTGTAGACTAGGGATGGGAATTGAATGAAACACATTTATTAAGAGCAAGGTTTGACAAACATCAATACTTATAATAAAAAAAGGTAGATTTTCTCAAATCAACTAACAAATAACAGTTAGTGAAATGAATTTGTATTAAATTAATCAAAAACTTAAAATATTGTACTCAACTATAGCTATCTATGGTCATCAATCTCGAGGATTGGTTTGCAATAGATTTCAATTCTGATCTTTCTGCTTTCTTCTTCAGTTCTTGATATATTTTGCAGGCAACATCTTTCATTAATTATCTGTTCAATGAAGCATGGTCAGGGTCTTCCTTTACTTCACTTACCTTCCACATATCCTTCTAATATAGTGTGTAGCAGTTCCTCATCTCAAGATGTAAATAGTCAGTATATCCCTTCTTCTTGTTAACATCTTTCACATAATTCATTTTTCACTTATTCTTCTGGAAACTTCTTCATTTCTAATTCTTTCTCCCCATTTGATATTTCAAATGAATTTAATATTTTCTTCTCTGCATAGTTGCTTTTTCTTCCATAAAGCCCTGCATGCCTTTCTTTATCAATATCCAGAGAGGTGTTGTCTCATGTGTGAGGATATCTATGTTAATTTTCCTCATTTCTCTTTTAACCTCTTCTAGTTTTCCATATCTTAAAAGTGACTGAACATTCCATAGTCCTATCCTTATCACCATACGTTTCCTGGCTGAAGTATTCTCCTTAGACGAACCTACCCAGAGATACAATTGCGGGTCTATTTTACCTATACAATTTTTTTTTACCAAAAGGTGTTCAATTCATGGACCGTAGTGGATCATTAATGTGGAGGTTTCCTATTGCCTTCCACACCCTATGCTGTTGGCCATGGTAAACTTATCCACCTTTGGGTTGGTTTTCTCACTTCAAGGGTAAGAGAGTGTACTCATAACATTAATCAAATAAATATAGAACTTTTTATATAAAATAAACACTTAACAAACTAAATAATATTTTAATTTCAATAATCAGAGCAGCTGTAATCTTTTGATCAACTATTTATTTATGTAGTACTATACTATGAAAATGTTTATGTATTCATTTAATTACAAATAAAAACAAATTACAACAGAAGTGGTTCTAATTATTTAAGAGAAATTAAAGATTACTAGAATAAACTGAATACAGAGAAGTTTTTAAAATATATTCAATTATTAGGGAAAAATAAATCTACCACAAATAGTGGGTGAACGTTCAGGGTAAACCGACTTTGAGTGTATTTAAATAACAATTCTTGCGTATCTTGAATCAGTGCCTTATAATGTCCTCTCCTGCCTATACCCTCCTTGGAAAATAAAATAAATAAAGTCGGAACATGCAGATGTAAAGGAGTTGAAAACCTCCCCCTGTTTTATAAGAGGTAAAAAAAGAATAGAAAAAAGAAGACATTTCTAAATGGAGACATCACACCCGAGGAAAGTATTCTGCATTTCTTTCAAGTGTATTATAAGAATTTTGACAGAAATAAACATTTATAAAATACAAACGCTTTCAGCCGCCAGTATATCACTCTATTATTAGTGTAATTTTATATGTATTGATAATATATATAAAAAGTAAAAGCTTCAAATTAGATGACCTGATGTATGAAGACACGAAAGGCACACCAACACACGACTTACAAACTTAACACAAGCCCAGTAAAACTTCAACACAAGTTAAGGGTTACCAGCACTTGGGAATACTGTTATTTATTTATTAGGACGTAAGACTAGAATTTGTTTAGAACAATATTCAAATTTAAGATGATTCTCGAGGGATCACAGGTAAGCTCTCCACTCCCAACCCCCTTAAGAACTAGATCCTCTTGTCACCTTAATTTTTATTAATACCACTACCCATTCTATTGCTAATCGGTTCATCCTTACCCTTACGCAGCAATGCCCATATCAACTTACTTTGTTTTAATGTAGTTTAAAAAAGCTTTTTTTAAAAATATAATTTCAAGTTCTTATGTGTGTTTATTTCGCTAGTGGTAGTTTTAGTGCCAACGCGTCTTTAAACACAAATAATATAAAGTGGCACCTAGATCTCAACCATCTAGACAAAGGCTGAGGCCTTTTAAGAGTTAGCAACGAACTAAGGCTTATGATATACATACTCTAGGCATGGTCCATAAAAATACACCAACTGACAAGTGACAATTGTATAATGAGACAATTTTATAAGGTTTTGATAGATTACCGTGCTATGGCTGAAGATAATCTAATACATTGACAGCGAAATATTTTCAGTTGAAGCACAGCGTAGTAAAACATAAGATAGTACAGTGTTATTTAAATGGCAAACACATTCTGTAATACAGTTACTTTTTCATACCTAAACGGAACTTAAAGCAATAATATCGAGCATACAAATTGGCTGGCTCTCAGTTGAACTTTCGACTGAAAAACAGTCTACTTTTTGTGACCGGAATAATACAATGAATATTGTTCTTGATTCGATAGGTAATATGGCCTAGTACAAATAGTTGAATACATTTTAATCCATCCAAATATTAATAATACCAGTCAAAGTGTATTTTGGATGAATATATGTTTCAAGATGGAAAAACTAAAACACACTTAGACATGATAATGTTGTGTTTTATTAGGATTCTATCTTTGTTAGCATTAGTTCACATGCATACGACTGAATCTCAAGTATTATTTCATGTGTATATAAATTAATTTCTGTGGCATTATTTCATGTGTGTCTGACAATCTTTGTAGCATTATTTCTTGTGTTCGACAATCTCTGTAGCATTATCTCATGTGTGTACGACAATCTTTGTAGCATTATTTCTTGTGTTCGACAATCTTTGTAGCATTATTTCTTGTGTTCGACAATCTCTGTAGCATTATTACATGTGTATACAACTGAATCTCCGCAGCATTATTTCTTGTGTATAAGACTAAATCTATTAACCTTATTTCATGTGCGTAAGACTGAATCTAGGGCATTATTTACTTCATCTGCCCAAGACTGAATCTCTGTTGCATTATTTATTTTGTGTACGATTGGATCTCTGTACAATCATCTGCCGATGAGGAAGGTGATGTCATCTATTGAGAAAGGGTCAGATGAGAGAGAAGTCGGCTTTAAAGAAGGGGAATGTTTGATTTGAAAACAATTCTTTCTACGCAAGCACCAGTCCTTCCTCCAGCATATCAAGTGTGTTCCACTAGTATCTAGTGTTCAAATGGCTTTGCTGTTCATTGGTAGTGATTTTTCTTCGAGATGCAATTATATACCAATTGCTCATTTGATTGAGTCAAACGAAACCATATGTAGGGTTGATACATTTTTTGTTTTAAAATTCCATGAAAGGGTTGCCACTATTACTTAGTACGAAATTCCTTGCGTTTACCAGAAGGAATTCCAATTTTTCTAGACGCTTTATTGAATGGCATGGAGGTAAAAAAAAATTTGTTTACACATGACCCGTGTGATTATTAATTTTCAGTACAAGATGATTTAATTTGATGGTAAAAATAACATTTAATTTTTTTTTTGAGAAGTTTCCGGTTTTGCCTGTTTTTAACAGACACGGAAATTTCCTGTGTTTTTCCGATTTCCTAGGTGGGTGGTAACATTGAACTAATTTTCCAGCCTTTTCAGACAAAAATTTAAGTATTTTATTAATATATATGAAAGACCATTGCAAAGCTCACTATTTTCACTGTTTTATATATAAATTGTTGACACAAATTATTACAGCAAAATTGTATGAATTAGAGAAAGTTAAATTGAAAAAAATTACTAAACTTTCCCTAAAGTTTTTCTGAAGTTTCCAGGTTTTTCTCTTTTTACAAGTGCGCATCAAACCTGTATTGTGTATAATTAACTTATACCTAGAAGGAACAGCACAATATGCGAGTTTTGGGATGAAATAGCAAAGGAAATGAAGGTCACAAAGAAAGGCACAGAGACGGTTCGCTAGGCCAGGCCAGGCCAGGCCAGTGACTTGCGCTGCTTTGAACTAAACCATAACATGCTTTAAAGCAGGAAAGGGCACTATGTCTAAACGTGTCTAGTATTTAACGTTTTGGAACAAAATGTTTTTGCTTCATAGTTTTGACTAGCCATTATGAGGCTACAATGGAATGACGTAAATTCCTCCACGAAGATTTTATGAACCCAAGCTCCTGTGTAAATTCCGTCCTGTCATTATAAAATATGATTTAAGTTCCGTTCAGTATTTAAATTGATTTTTAAAAAGATTGCTATTTTATTTTAGCGTAGCTACGTAGGTCTAAAACTTGTAATAACTTCGTGGTTAAAAAGTATTTTAAAATTTATTATACTTATTTTCCCCCCAGTATACGTATGCAATGTTCTAGTCAGATACTTGGGATGAATTTGAAACGCACAACAAGTTAATGAGAAGTGTTTCACTCAAAACTGAATATGCTCGTAAATACACATTTGTGGAAGTGTCGAAAGACGTAAAGAGTGAAACGTACATTTATCTACGAAGCAACCCACCAAAGAAATTAAAGGTAACAGACTGGTAAAAAAGAAGTTGTTGGCTGATAAAATGTCTTGAGTACTGTATAGTAATTATTGTAGCGAAATATCTACGTTTTATTTTATCTAAGAGGTGTACATTTTACCTGTGTAATTTTCTAGGTGAGTGTACATGGATTTACTTTATATATATATTAAAAAAGTCAATGATAAATGTTTTAAAGAGACAATAGATTGTAACAAAACAAAGACTCGTTTCTGCATAGGTTAGTGCATTTTTTGTTGTTGAAGATTTGACCTCTATACTTAGGTCGTAAAATGTGGTAATGTTGAAATAAATATTTGAAATATATTACAACGATTATTCTCTAACATAAGGAGGAACGCAATTTAAATAAAACCGACCACATTAAGCAGAGCTAATTCAGATGTCCATCTGTGAGGGCACACCCCCCTCTTCACACCTCAACATATAAAACACAAAACCAAATATAAAAAAACCAACAACAGGAAAGTCAAAATTCCAGACAGTTTTAACTATAAAACCCAGCCTGGACAGACATTTAAGGCCCGAAAAAAAGGACATATTGTATCCCTAGTTTGGGACAACTTTAAAAGATGGAAAGAAAGATAAATGGACTATTCCTACGAGCAAAGAGAGGATTATTAGACTAGCTGTCAATCTGAATTAAAAAAGTACAAGCCAAAAATGAAAAGATGATTTTGAGGTCTTAAAAACAATAAAATACAAAAAAGTTCGGGCTCTATTTAAAAAAAAATACAAATAAAAAACAACAGAAAAACATTTGTCAACCTTGAGTAATATTTTATTTTTGCCAAATTTGTACTAAGTATTGCCAGAGTACTTCCGTTAAATCACATTAGCTAAATAAATAAACGAATCTTGAAAGATGAACTGTCAATAGTGGCCTATACAGACTTTGTATTACAGTAAACTACAACACAAAATGTACAATATTGTTCAGCCTCTTGTTTTGAAAAGAACGATCCTGAGAGTTCTGTAAATAAGCTCCCTTTCCTCTAGTTTTTACAACCTCGCGAAGGGCGTAGCAGCAGAAGATGAACTAATCTGCTTG
>CABFWB010003324.1:0-20241 GCA_902151455.1 Timema bartmani
TACCATCTGCTCGCTTCTGCTAGCTGTCATGTAAAACCACAAAAGTGGAAATTCAACTGAACCACTTTTCACACCTATAATAAAGAATCATTAAAATTGTTTGATATATTCTGAGTTTTACATTTCTTGAAAGCAGGCTAGCTGTCGACAACTTACTGACTGAGTAATAGTATGCATTTCCCAACTATTCTTTTCTTAATTTCCAATCTAATATTGTTATTGCTATTTAAAATTATTGTACTTGAATATATAAACTCATTAACCCTATCAAATAATATGTTTTTTGCAATAATCTTTAAATTATCATCCCCAATGTGTGTTTTCTATATGATCAAACATTTAGTCTTTTCAGCGTTCACATCCAAACCTATTTCCTTACTAGCCTCTAGTAAAATTACTCAATTTCTTTAAATTTACTATACAAAACAAAATATTCTCATAATAGTATGATGCACACTATTCTTAAAATATTTAAGAATCAATATATTTTACTATAATTTCAACTATTGGATTTGACCTACTTGATCAAATAACTTTTAACTGTTTGTTTTATTTGAATACACTCATTTGTACCAACACCTAAATTTATTAACTATTGGCTAGGCGTAAGCGGCAAGGAGGTCTGAAAATTACAACATGTGACTGCTATTTTACACATATACAACATGTTACACTACATGTGTAGATCTGACAAGCGGGTGTGACTTGTAAAGTGATCAGGGTTTTAGGCTCTTAGCTTTTGACCATTTCATTTATATATTTGTTTGCCACTGTCTATTTTGCTAATTTAATAATATTCTTGAAACACACACATTCATTGTTCATGTAATAGGCTCACAAGTGCCCATCAGTTATAATATCCAAGAACATCTAGCAGTTTATATTTCATTCTTCAAAATTCTCCCCCATCAAGATTTATAGTAATGTTTTCATTGTCAGTACACTGAGAATAAAGAGTAAGCCTACTGGAACTTAAATGTGTCATCCCAGTGGCTGTTGGTGGGCTCGGGAACTGGGCAAGCAGCCTTAAATTATTTTTATTTTTTTGCGTTAAATTCTTGGGAGCTTAACTTAGACTGTGGTATCGCACCACTTGTCATAAACCCGTTGGATGGCCCACAAATGGTGCGACGTCCATTGGTGCGATATTGCACCAATGGATGTCACACCACTTATAATGTTGCACCAATTGCCATATCACAACACTTGTCATAACTTAGTTGTCCGAGCACAAGTGGTGCAAAATCGCACGTAAGTCAGTTTTGTACCCAGGCCGACTCTAGCTGTGACTGTAGAGACATGTGCTATTAGAGGAAATAACCAATATCTCCACTGGAAAGGATACCGAATTCAAAGAAAAATGAAATTTGATATTTTTACCTTACTCCATGGGGAGTTGATTAGCGGCTGTCACAAATCCTGTTACCTTATAGTGAGTGATTGGTATTTGCACAATGAATTGGCCATTACGACTGCTGGCAACTCTTGAGATTTGGGAGGACATTTGACTTCAGCTTTATTTACTATGATAGTGTGTATGTCTTTGACTCTGCCAACCCTGTGGTTAGAGTTAAATGCCTCTGCACTATACCTGAGTTTTAGCTTCTGTGGTGCTGACTGACAGCTCACAGCTGACTTCTGACAGCTTTGAAAAGCTACCAGAACAAATTATGTATCCCTACGCCGAACCATATGATCTGCAAAAAATATGTCTTTAGCAGTTGTCAGAAGTCAGCTGTGAACTGTCAGTCAGCACCAAAGAAGCCATCGGGCTACTGTAGTTACGCTAATGGGCTAAGGATGAGGCAGGTGTAATATTGAGAAAGTGCAATCTCATTTGTGGGTATGTGTATTTTTTTTTCAATTTACGGATAAGATATGGGATATGGTTATATCTGTAACTTAATTAACCTAAGTGTCTATAAAATCCAGTTTTAAAGTGGACTTTGACACAATTGACAGCTGATTTCGACTTTCTTCTCTATTTTTAGCACCGGATCTTACTACACGTTAGAGTTAAATGCCTCTGCACTAGCTACGCAAATGGGCTAGGGATGAGGCAAGTTTAAAATTGAGAAAATGCACTCTCGTTTGCAGGTAGAAAGTGGAAAACCGTTAAGGGAAAACTATTCTAAGTTCACCTGACTGGGATCTAATTCAGGGTTATATATAGTACTATATAGCCCTAGATCGAACATCGATCTCCCGGTCCTCGACAGCCAAGTTTACTTCTAGAGTACCTAGCGAGTTAGACCGTGCAGCTACCAAGGCAGGTGATTTTGACTTTCAACTCCTTTCCTACCTTTCCCTTCCCTTTGTAGGCAGTGATAGATTACCAGAATCCAGCAAATCAGTTGATTCTATCTTAGTTAAACGGTCTAACGCATTACTCTCGCAATAGACAAAACTGCTGAGGATGGAAAGATCTTAGTTCATTCCTGGTTGGGTGTACTGAGGGTGGCTTTTCATAAATCTTTTCCACTTACTCTCCACACAAATACGTGTGCACTTCCTCTAAATTACACCTACCTACCCACATCGGTGGTGTAAGGGTCTTGTTGAACTTTACTGCCAAGGATGGGGATATCGAGGTTCCAATCTCGTTAAGGTGAAAAGAGGGTGCTAGAAAAACAGCATACCCGTGCTGATATTTGCTATAAATTTGGCTATGTTCACACTTGGTAATAAAAATAATGTAATAACCTCTGTTCTTCACCATGTTGTGTTTTACAACCTATTCCGTTTAGCAAAGATTCGCATGGTGGCCAATAGCTCCTAACCTAAACACTCCTTGGTTTGAAGTTCCTTTTAGAAATTATTTTAAAAAAACCATAGTCTAGCCAAGTTGCAGCTAGTTTGTAAATGTACCCAGGGTAAACAGTGAAATTAGCACACACACCCCATCCCCCTCCCCCAAGTATCCCTTAGTGAAACCCTCTATTCCCTCTTGGTACCCCCCTCTCAAAGTCCCAATGGGGAAATTGGCGGTGTCAGATTTTATTATATACTTGCCACAGGTATAACATGATTGGCCCACCTGTATCACAAAAATATTGCTATTGATAATTTTTTTAGCACCAAATTTTACCACCCGTTCGGGTTATATGCCTATGTACTCATTACGCTAACGGATTAAGGATGAGATAGATGTAATTTAGAGGAAGTTCACCACGCACTTGCATGGAAAGAGAGTGAGAAACTGTTATATAAGTATATAGGGAGGTTCGTAGTCAATGCCTCCTTAGATATACATTTTAAATAAAATTGTTTATGCAGTTTTTTAAATATTTGGAATTCAAAAATAATATCCATTAGTAAACTACTCTAAAAATTATTTTTGCCCCAAAACTAAGAATAAAGTGCTATTTATAATGTCAATGCCTCCTTAAAAATCAATTTTAATCAAAATCGCTAGAGCCGTTTTTAAACTATTTGAAGTTTAAAAAAAATTACCCGTCAATAAACTACCCTTAATTTGCGGGCTAGGGGCAAAATGAAAAAATATCAGGGCAATTAAGATAAGTTTGAACAAAATCCATCAACCTTTTTCGGAGCTCTGTTTGCAGACAGACAGGAATAATTTTAAAAAGTTTTTTTTTTCATTCTAGTTTACAAAAATGTCAAAATTCATCAAAAACTCGTGTATTTTTTTTAAATGTGTTAATGAAAACAATACTTTCTCTTTCAGAGACAAGAAATTAAAAACAGCACGGAAAAAAAGACTAGCTTGTTTAAAATTATTTCATTAAGCTTCCTAGACCTGCAGTGGTATTGTAAATAAAATAATGAAAGTTAATTGCTAAGTCCAGTTGGGGCTAGGTACAGTGAAGTTAGGTCTAATGTAATATATTTTTGTACGAAATTTGGATATATTTTGCTCTGCGAGCAGGTCAGATTCATTTTCCACCCCCTCACCCCTTCCTGTTTAGTCTTGAGATAGCCATCTTTGGACAGTATTTAAAGAATGATTTTTTTAATATAATATTGCTTAAAATAAGTTGAGCTATGATATTTCGACATTCCATGCGAATAATGATTTGATGTTTAAGTGAAGGAAATAGAAATGAGAATAAAATATGTAAAATTTTAGTAATTCTTTTATATACAGTATATGTTTTCTACCTAGGGACATGAAATGTGTCAGTTTGCGGACATTCATCCAAATATATATTTATAAGACATATTTAAAATAAGTCATGCTAAAACATTAGGCTATCTAGTTTTAAAAGGGAAAGGAAACTGACACCTCTGAGGCGATGGTCAGACTTGAGCAGGGTGTCCAGCGACCTGGAAAGCCAGGGAAAGTCTGGGAATTTGATCAAATTTCTGGCATTTTCCCATAGTCACTAAAATAATAGGCCTACGCTACTTTCATTTACAGTAAAATAACTGTCCAAAAACATTTTTCTTCACTGCAAATTTATTTTAGTACAGTTGTCCATCTTGAATATACTAATCTTAATTCTCAAAGTCAACATGGGATTTTCATCTAACCTTTCCACCCTTCCTCTACAATGTGTCTTTAGCTAAAGTTGAGTCATTTGTTCACTAGCCCATGTAAAAAGATCTTTTAATGTCTCAATATGATCTAACTCAAAGCTAACTTGGACCGCACAACACAACAACCCATTGCTATAGGCTGACATCCTTTAACCTTTAAATATTATTCCATAAGTTGATATCCTAATACAATAATGTTTATAATATAGTGACTGGAAAAGTTGGAAATTGGCTCTGGAAAACCTGGAAAAGTCAGGGAATTTTAGATATAGTTTGGCTGGACACCCTGTTAAGACCAAGACACCAGCATGCAAAGCCTTGTTTTATATGCAGGTGGCCATAATAGGCGACAGCATCTTGGTCACAAACATAAGTGGCTTTGGGTCTCTCACATAAATAACATTGCTCAGCGCTTTGGCGACCTGGTCACAACATTTTTATTGGAGTGACAAGTTCACAAGTATGGCCATGCCCTTAAACTTGAGAAAAATAATTCAAAATGCACTTTAATCTCTTCAACTCAACTTAAAAAGAAAACTTCGTTAAGTCCTGTGTTTATTTATTAATAATTAATTAGCCTATTTTCCTTATCATTTTACTCATAGCAAATCAGGATTACCTAGTTAGTTAGTGAACTATGATTTCTTTATATTATCATTATAATTTTTATTTCATTTTTTACCTTTAAATAAAAATCCTCAAGTGTGATTCTTACTAATTGTAAACATATCATAATTGAATGAAATCTTAATGGTTATATTATTTGGTTTTAAGTACATTTAAAATAAAAGTATAGGTCTGTGTTCTCTTTAGCTAGTTAGTATCACAGTAAAAAATAGGAATTTATTGATGCTCATGCCATCTGTTGTCTTTATTTGTGATCCTCTTAAGTTGTTTTGTTGGTCAAAAATATTTTTGTGAAATTACTAGGCCTACACATCTTTTAAAAGAAACTTAAACTCATGGCTTTGAATGTTATTATATTTTTATATATATATATATTTATAGGTAACAAGCCTACTGAAGCCATGGAAAAAATGGATGTGGATGATGATGCTGTAGTGGATCTGAGCGTAAAGTAAGTATTGTGTTGTGTTTTATTTTTTTCAAAATGGTATTTATATATCTAAAGCAATTCATCAAACTCAAGGACAGTGCTCTGAGTTTTGGAAATTTTATGTATTGTGTTTAATTTTTACATGTACAAACTCACTTTATACACTATATCAGGATTTCTAAATATAAGCCTACTCAAGTGTCACTGGAGAAAATAAATTAAATTATCTGCTATTTTCTCTGAATGTTGAAGAATTTTTTAATAATAGGTTTTTGTAGTGATGAGATATAGTTTTTTAATGTTTAATATTTCACATGTTTTTCATGATTTAACATCAGCTCTATAATTTTAGGCACTTAATATTCAAACTTGTTTATTTTAATCATAATTGGGTCTGCACGCATTTTTTTAGACCTATTTTTAGCCTATTACTCATTAAGAAGTGTGATGAATTAGTTACTAGCTCCACAATTCTAAAATTTAAGGCTCAAATCTTTTTGGACGTTTATTCTCTTTATAATCCAGGGTTCCTACGGTCTGGAAAGTCAGGGAAGCTTAAGAAAAGTCAGGGAAATGACAATTCATGTCACACTTCAGTTTCATTGGAAATTGTAAAGCCACAGAACGAAGTGTTGCCAAGAGTGAAACTAGTGTAGTGGCTCGAAGAAACCCTAACACTTTTGTTATGAAAGATAATATAAATAAGGCGGAAGTCATTTGGGCTTTGCAAGCTATTGACAGTAAAATGTATTTCAATTCGTGCAATAATTTAAGTACAATTTTTCAGTTTATATTTCCCGAGTGTTCCGAGTGGCCTGCTCCATTCTTTCATAACAATTTATTGGACTACCTAAAATCATGTAACAACTTTGTAATTTGTTTTGATGAGGCATTGAATAAAGTTATTCAACGAGGGCAAATATACATTGTATTCAGATTTTGGGACAAAGAAAATCATAAAGTTGTCAGTCATTGCTTGGACAGTGTTTTTTTCGATAGAAGCACCGCTGAAGAATTACTTAAGCATTTCTCTGATGGTATTTCTCCTCTTCCAGTCTCTAAGTTTATACAAGTGTCACTGAATGGCCCAAATGTCAATCTAAGTTATAACGCTTCTTCAGGAACACATAAAATCTGTCACAAACAATGAAGTATGTATTTTGATAAATCTGGGGACATGTGAGCTTCATGTTGTTCATGGTTCCTTGAGAACAGGAGTGGAACCTGTCAATTGGGATATATATTTCTTATTGTGTCACACGTACTACCCGTTCACTGACTCTTCAGCTCGTCGAGCATTAGTTACCCAATTGATAGGGTGTACAACTCTTCCTTCGAAGTTATGTGGTGTGCAGTGATTAGAGAATGCAACGTTCTTTCAAAGGGCATTTCAAATTTGGGACCACGCTAAGTTTCACAAAGAAGAAAAGCTTCCTAAAACAAAACCTGTAGTGATACTGAAAAGAGCAGCCTGTGATCCATTCCTGAAGTGTAAACTAGCTTTCTTCAAAACAATTGCAGTTGGATTTCAGCTTTTCCTTTTTGATTGGGTTTGATATATTTTGTTATTTTTCCATCATTTTCCCTGAACTGACTGGCAAGACGTCTGCGTTCTTATTCTTCCATGAGAGGTGAGGCAAGGTCGGCTGTAGGGGAGGAGGAGACCGAAATAAAAGTAATTGAATTAATATTTCCACATGAATAGTTCCATAAAATTATAGTGGAAATTTCGTGAGAAGTTGGTCAGGGAACTTGGGAAAATAGTCAGGGAAAAGTCAGGGAGAACTTTTTTACAAATACTGTAGGAACCCTGTAATCTTAATACTGTGCTTTGAAAAAGTAAATCTATTAATTATCATAATACCCGCTTCAGCGCCCGCATGGTATAAGGTACTACTTTCACAGTAAATTAGACTGTTAATGACGAGATCTAGGTTTGAATATTGGTCAGGTGTACTGAGGGTGGTTTTACCAAAATGGATTTTCACCCAAATGTGGTTACACTTGCTATAAATATAACCTTCCTCATCCCTAAAAACCATTAGTGTAATTAGTACATAAGCCTATAACCTGAATGGGTAGTAAGACATGGTGCTAAAAAAATATATATATATATAAAGATACAGCAAGGTAGGTTTTCCACATCAAACATACAAACTAGATATTTTTTAAATAAAGTTTTACTGCCTTTAGAAATATTGGACCACATAGTAAGTAAGTGTTTTTAATCATTATCGTTTTATTAATTTGCTCATTGCAACTAATGGCCAAAATAATTAACGAGACTATCTTTGCATGGATCCATTTTTTAGCAAAAACGATGGGCCAAGGTAGCTTTATAATACCTTTATTAATTAAATTTAAAATTAATCTTTAGAAAGGACTAATCACACATATGTTTTTGTAGAAGGGAACGGGATATGCCTGCCCCTCAAGACCTCTCTCGCATGCACAGGCCAGTCATGCCAGAAGAGGTACCCATCATCCCTCGTAGTATCAAAGAGTTTGATGATCGCTACCCTCGCCGAAATTTGCGTCCTCGCACAGAGCGTAGCTATGCCGAGAGCCCTGATGTCATTGTCGTATCTGATGAGGAGCCTCGTTTGAATGGCTTCACCAACGGGTTTGACAGTGATACCGACGACGGTGAGATGCCACCTCTGCCACCCATCAAGGTATATTATAGCAGCTACGTTCTCCTACAAGGTCTCGTGTTTACAGATAATGTTGTTAGAAAGTACAAATTATTGTTGTAGATAATTGAGACCATGATACTTTTGTTTAGTAGTCTTCTCGCTTATCTTAAAAATCTGCCATTTATACTTGCGGTATTTGTGGATCAAGAAGGCACCAATACATTTAGCTAGTATTTTATTAATACTATCTGAATTCCAAATTCATGTAGTTGTTCTAATTTGTGTTAAATATTGTTTACATAAATATATATTTTCTCAATTTGTGGGTCAAATAAATCTCTGTAGTATTTATTTAAGTTATTGCAGTACATATTTATATTTTGCGAGTATATACCTGAGTCCCTTTTTAAAACTAATATTTGCAGTAGTTAATAAAAGCTGTTCTAAAGCATTAAGTGCAATTAAATATTTTATCTTTCTTCAGGAGCTTAGCCCCACCGAGTTGGCAGAACGTGAGCGAGGGCTTCGTAAGCTTCGTGAAGAGTTGCGTAATGAAGAAATGAAACTAGTCTTGCTGAAGAAGTTGCGTCAGTCGCAGCAGATGAAAGAGAATATCGCAGTGGTGCCACCTGGTCAACAGCCTCAGCTACCCAAGGTCACTCCACCTAGTGGCAAACTGCCAGCGCCTCCGCAGCAACAGCAACAACAACAACCACCACCACCACCGCTTGTGAGGGCTAACCACACCAAGCAGCCAGTGGTGCCACCTTTATTAAGGGGGGTAAGTTTTGCATTATCATAAAACTTAGTTTGCTGAATTTGTTTTGACATCATTATTGTTATTTAAAACTTTTGTATGCCGATATTAACTGACATCTCTCTATGATTATGTTTACAGCAACCAAACCCTGCCCGCGGGCAGAGTGTACACCATCCCCCGCCACTGCTGATGGCCCCGCGGGGTAGTTCCACCCAGTCCAGTTTACCTCCTAATATGCTCATGGCTCAGCAGCCATTACCAAGAGGTGAGGGCCACGTTTTTAACCACTCTGAAAAAAGTACTATATTTAAGTACACTTGTTATTGATGTTATCTTCAACCGTTGACTCATTGAAAGTATTCCTCTTTCTTGTAAACATATATTTTATCTTTGCTATTTATTAGTTCTTGTTACTTTACAATAAGAACTAAAAGTTTGATAAGAGGACAACCATTTCTCAAACAAAACTCAGTCAATTTTATTAAACCTTTTTTATAATTTTTTCATTCAATACGTAAGTAGACTGAAAAAATTCCTATATGATGGAATGTGAATTTAAAAGGCCTATCAAATCCAATTTAATAGTTAAATGTAGACTACGGTATTCATAAATTTGAACAAAATAATCTGATGAAAAATATGTATGTTTTATTTTAAAATTAAAATACTGGTCATGAAAAAAGAGTTATGATCATCAATATTGTGAGTAAAGATTGACATAATAGTAAGAATTACATTACATCCATTGCTGTTTCCAGGCTGCGGCCTTGGTTAGTCTTCTATTCAAGCCATATATGTTCCACTACCAGCTGGCTGGCCTGTCGTAGCTTCATATACCTTATAATCTAACTTAAGACCAGGACAGGCACAACATCCAGTACCCCACCGTTAATCTATCATTGTGAAAGGGTAAACCCTTATTTTCATCAATGGTAAATTTTCGGGCATGCCGAAAATCGAACCCAGGACCTTTAGCTCATTAGGCGGTCACACTGAGCTAAGGTTTCGGACAAAAGTAAGAATAGAATTTTAAATACATTTTTTATACATACCATATGTTCATAGTTTTGAGCTTACTGAGAAATTAGTGAGCTCAGAACTGTTGATGATCTAATTTCAAGAGGAATGTAATAAAGTTTTTTTAATATGGTCACAAATAGTTGTGTTAAGGTAATGAAAAAATAATTAACGCTGGTTTAATAAAATCTGTAGACGCCTTGATAAAATAAATGGTATTATTTTTCTGCTTCGCCATAAAGTAGTTTATTCTTTCTATTAGTTTAGTACATTTTGAGAGCAACAATCCCTCCCCACCCTGTCATTTTGAGGTTTCAAATTTAAAGATTTTTCAGATTACCTGAAGCGTAATAGGTCTATAAATTTTCAACTCCCCATTTCCCTAACCATTGTTAAAAAGATAATTTTGAAATAAATGCTTTTACTATCAATAGTTCTGCAACATTGCAATGATAATTTTTGTTCACATCCGGTTGTGTAAAGGACCCTCCAAATCCATTTAATAAGATAATAAAATAAGATAAAAATTTTTTTGTAACACTAAACTCTGCCTGTATGAGTTTTAATTAAAATCCTTTAGCCAATTTTGAAAAAAAATAATTTTTTCTCAGTTCACCCTTAAGTAAATTATCCTAATTTTAGGGCTGGATAGATAATCCCAAAAATTCCATTGGGAAATTTTTATGAAAACTCTAGATACCAAATTTTAGCCCAATTTGTAAAATGAAATGGATTTGGTTCTAAGCCGATTGACAAACACTGCATTGTGAAAAACACTTTTTTTGATTCAGATGGTCATGAAATGTCTACAGTCATTAAAATATCAAATTTGATTTTTTATTCTTTCCTTCTTGTTTTTACAATTGCATTGCTTCCTCTAAGGGGCCACAATAAAGTAAATAAAAAAAATAAAAAAAACAATATGACTCACAATTTGGTAATAGGAGTATAAATCACATTTTACACTAATACCACTGAACAAAGAGTTAAGAAGCTCTTTGTCCATTGTAAGGTGTGGAACTGTTCATTTTTCATTGTTAAATCATAATATAAATGCAACTCTTAGGTTTTTCCTGTGTATACAATAAAATATTTATGAAGGCTACTGGTTAATCTACATTTGGCACAACTGTTTACTTAACAAATTTTAATATTATTGCATAAATTGCTGTTTATTTATTAATTTCCTTCTTGAAAAAGAAATCATGAAGTTTGAACATGGATTAAAAATAACTAAATAACTATTTTACTTATGCACATTATTGTAATTAGTGGTGGACCAATACCGCTACTTAATTCATTGCTTTGCTTTGTCCTACTATTCTCTTCTCTCAGCTCTAACCCCCCCCCTACACACACAATATAAACAAGACATTCTTTTACAGCTTATCAACACAGTCATGGTTGACACAAGGTCGATTTTTGCTTATAAAGGTGAACTCTACTTTGAAAATGAACCTAAAGAGACCACTTATTTTGTACTAAAATAGCCGATTAAATATTCACTTCATTGGGTTGATTTTCCTCAGCCCTTTGGCAAGTGAGCGAATGAATCGCCCAGCTTGCAGATGCATCATAGTAGTTACTAATTTTTATTCGAACGATTTTAAAATAATCCGCACTAAATATTCATTTTTTATTTATCGACTTCAACTATTGTAAGCATCGTCAACTTCAATTTTTATATCTTTTCACTCAAGAAA
This sequence comes from Timema bartmani, assembly GCA_902151455.1. Lineage (NCBI taxonomy): Eukaryota > Metazoa > Arthropoda > Insecta > Phasmatodea > Timematidae > Timema > Timema bartmani. Next base: position 11,674 of record CABFWB010003324.1, read on the forward strand.
ATTAATTTAATAGATATTGTGAAACGATTAAATAGTATTATTTTTAAATCGATATGAGTGTTTTAGTATTTAAAAGAATTCGAGTTAAAAAAATTCAAAGTTCTTTTTAGTACATCTGCAAATTTTGTCTGTCATATCATTTATGACTAATAACGTTATTTCTGCTTCTCGTATTTCCTATTGTAGGCCTACTATACCTCAGTTTTAGCTTCTGTGGTGCTGACTGACAGCTCACAGCTGACTTCTGACGGCTTTGAAAAGCTACCAGACCAAATTATGTATCCCTACGCCGAACCATATGATCTGCAAAAAACATGTCTTTAGCAGTTGTCACTTCTGACAGTCAAAATTTAGGTATATACCTAAATGTTGACTGTCAGAAGTCAGCTGTGAGCTGTCAGTCAGCACCACAAAAGATAAAACTGAGGTATACCAATTGTAAATGTTATTTTTGTCTGGTTGAATCTGGTTAAAATTGGTTTAACTAGCCTAATTGACCAATTTCAGTATTTTGTGACACTTAGAAACAAATAAATTGAAACAAATTAAGTATTTTTTCTTTTGACCTAATTTCTATGCTTACAAAATGGGGATTTATTCAATTTTATGGTGAATGGTACCGAATAGGGTATCAAGGAGATGAATTGACACAACCAAGCAAGGTATCGAAATCGAGGAAAGAAGGTATCGGCCTATTAATAATTTTAACCTTTTTAATTTGGGCCTAAAAGTAAAAAATTTACATAACCAAACAAGTCCTTTGTTATGATTATGTACATGTTTGGGAATACTTCTTTTTAGCACAGCATCTCAAAACTCATTAGGGCTATTCCCATTATGCACATGAACTAATTAGACTGATGTGCTAGGGATTAGGAAAGTTGAATTTAGAGGAAGTTTACCTGCATTTGCGTGGAGGGAAAAAATATATAATCATTTAGGGGAAAAAACTCTACATCCATTCGGTATTCAAATCCTGATCTTCTCGGCACTGGCAGCATAGTCAAATGCGAGAGTGATCCATTAGACCATGTGGCCATCAAAGCGGGTGTTTGGGAAGTTGTTTTAGGATCTTTTACACATTACATTTGAAGAAAATCAGTAAACTTATTAAAGATATGCAGTGTTGCACCCTAAATAAACTATCATTTTTTATGATTAATCTTTGAACATCCTGTTGATCTAGAACACCAATACACAAAGGGCTGAACATGCCTTTGTTTTAAGAGTGTTTTGCCTTCAAATTCTGCTCAAATAGCTCAAGTGAAAGTTTATCTATCCGAGATAAGAGCTAATCACTGTACACTAAAATCTAGAGGCCCCAAACAGTAATCATATATGATTACATGAATCATGGTGTTCAGCGACCTGGAAAACAGCAAAAAGTCAGGATATTTTTACATATTCGCTAAAAATATATGCAGCTTTACAACAGTCAAAATAACATATTTCCTCCAGTTAATACACACTGTGAATCTGTTTTAACACAGTTGTCTATGTTGATCATACTAATCTCTAAGAATAGGCCCTCGAATCCTTAAAGATATTCAGGATACGAGAAAATCTCGAATTCAAGACTCACATTCTAATAAAAAAATGTTTTTCAACTTTTCATTTGAAATTGGTTTTATAACCTTAATACTGCTTATTGGTAGTTCAAAACCAACTATAATTATAGGATGAACTTAACAACCATACCCCAGACCAGTAATTTAACACATAACTTAATGTATGAATGTTATAATGAATGGATTATAAGAATGTTAATATGTAGTTGCTATTTGTACTTTCAATTTACTCTGTTATATTTATATTTCCTCTTGTGTTCATAATTTTATTCAAGATTTAGGATTCGAAGGTAAATTAGAGATTCGGATTAAAAAAATATTAGATTTGACCCAACTTTACTAATCTCAATTCTCAGAGTCCTAATATGATTTCATTGTATTCTTTCCACCTTTCTAGAGCACGTTTTCAGCCAAAGTTGAGTCATGATATATGCATGTCGGAGAATTTGGTTATATTATTGGAAGAAGAAACTAAAAAATAATATGGCTCACAATTTTAAACTGTAATGATGTAAGGCGATCTTTAAGTGGTTCAATATAATCTCACTGAAACCTAACTTAGAATGCACTAACCAATAGCTCATCGCTTTAGACTTAAATCCCTTAACACCTTCATACTACAACACAATTTCAGAATGTGTATGTATCTAAAAAATATCATTAGATTAAGTTGTGCTAGTAATAAAAATAAAGTTTCTAATAAATAGTGACTGGAATATCAAGACATTTTAAAGTATAGTTTGGCTGGACACCCCGATGAATAAAACAATATTTCTGATATGAATTATTATATGAACGAATATAATTTGATTTTAAATTTCAGGAAGTGGCAATACCCTAGGTCGTCCCCCGCTCAACACCACTCCAAATGTTGTGATGGGATACCCTGGGGGCTCCCAGGAACGTGGGAATAACAAGGAGTCTCAGCACCACTCTCCGGCCCCTTCACAGATACCTAGCATGCCCCAACCACCACAAACACCTCAGCCTCAGGTCAGAAACATAAACATTACATTGTTCTTTTGGCTATGACTGTAACCTTATACTTCTGAGTAATGCCACATAAGACACATGCATGAATGGTCATACTGTCTTAATCATTCACACCAAGACACTCGTCACTTTGGGTTTGAACAAATAAAATATGTTTTAATTTTTCTAACCATAGAAGCCTCGATAATTTTCCATAGTTCACTATAAGTCCACTTAGAGTTTTGCTGCTTATAAAAATGATAACCTACTTACCAATGTCAGTTTTATCTCCAATTACTGATTCTCCTATATGTTATGTTTGTTTACGTTACTTTTTTTATACAAAGTCTATAAATTGTTTTCTTACCAGTTTAAAAGTACTTATAGTAAAACATTAAATGTGTGTGTGACTACTTCTACTACAAATAAAGAGTACAGAACTCTGCACGGACTTTCTCGCTCTATTATTTAAAAATGGAGATATTTACTCAAAACTCGTAATATATGTGAAATGAAATAATATACACTAACAAACCCAAGCATATATTGCACTATACCTATCAAAACTTTTTGAGTCACGGTTTTAAATTTTATAAAAAAAAATTTTAAAGAACTAATGTCCTCATTTGTATGTTTGGACCCATACAAAAGATCAATATTGGGTCCACAAGGGTCAACACTTAGTATTAAAATTTTGACTTCCGGTTAACATTTTTGACATTTTATTGGGTGTTGCACATCTTCATGTCATTGCATTGCTATTTTATTCCTCATTTATAAATTTTGACCAATAAAAAATGTAAATATTGAATCCAAAATGGAGATAGATCATTGTTGTACAAACATTACTCCTAAGAGGTTTAAGGAAAAATAACAAACTTTTAGAGAGACTTACTTATATTTAATTACTTATGGCATTGGAGAATTATTGCGTTAAAACTTTAGTATCTCTTTACAACTAAAGCTCACATGATTGTATTAATATATTTGCCAATATCTAAGAAACTGTTGGTTTTATAAAAATATATTTCATATAAAAGTTTTTTATTTTTAATAATACTACAATTTTGCAATGATAAGTTATTTAGTATCTCAAATAGTTACGGAAATGTCAGCTTCTGTAAAGTACCCTAAAAGTCATTTTCATGGAAAATGAAAATAGCCAGTTTATTTATAATCTTAATCAACACCTAGATACGAATTTTAATCAAAATCGAGAGCCGATTTTGAGAAGATCGATTTTTTTCTCTTTTCGCCTATTATTAAACTAATCTTAATTTTAAGTTTAAACAGACACACAGACAGACGGCATTACAAAGGCCACTTTTTAGGGTTCGAGTGGTCATGAGACGCCGACATCCATCAATATTTTAGGTTAGATTTTTTTTACGGTCACAATACTTTACCTTTTGTGTTTGAAAGGTTAAAAAATATAAATATTTGCGTATAGCTTGAAAGCTATTGGTTTAGTAAAATTATGCTTCAAATAAAATATTTGTATTATAAATAGATCTACATATTTGCAATGACAAGTAATTTCATGTCTCAAATAGTTTCGGAGATATGATAAAAAATGATAATTTACGCATCAGACCAGAGCCCTTAAAATCATTTTGTCGAAATATTGAGAGTAGTCATTTTGTTTGGAATATTTATAAATGTTTAGAAATGAAATTTAATCCAAATCGTTATAGCCGATTTTGAGAAAATAGACTTTTTCTCATTTTACCCTTCAATAAATTAACCTTAATTTTAGGGTTAGATATCCAATTCCAAAAACTCCTCGGGGCAACCCTATGAAAACCCTTGATACCAAGTTCTAATTATATTTTAGGTAGATAATGATAATATATTAGGCACTGTAAATTTCTTATCATTTTAAAATATCTTTTGATAATTTTCATACTCGTGTATGAGAATTGACCTGGTTCCCTCTTGTGTTTATGCTGCCAGATTGTGACAAATGTGGAAAACAAGTGTAGCATGAATGCTCCAATGCCCCTAATTCAAGAACAGGTATGTTAAACTAGATTGTGCTTTCTGATGGTTTCACATCCGTCTCACACTGGCTCTAATTCATATTCACCTTATATTTTACACAATTACATTTTTAATATTTTGTGTTCTCTTTCCAATATGTTAACCAGTAACTGTAAGTTCATGGTGTTAAATTCTCCATCTGATGGCCTGGTCAGTTTAGTAAAATGTCTCTATCGTCCTCTATCTTTCCACCATTCTTCTCCTTTCACTTGAACATTTTCTGTTATCTGTTCCTCCCATCTCTTTCTTGGCCTCCCTTGCAGTCTTTTTTTCTACATGATTCATTTCCAACATTTTCTTTAGCATCCTCTAAATTTCCATCCTCGTTATATGCCTATACCATCTTAGCCTTGCTTCCTCTACTATCTCATGTAGTCCTTGTACCCTCACTCTTTCCTGGATACATTCATTTTTAAAGAAAATGGCTTTCATTCTATCCTCCCAGAGTTTTCCTGCCACTTTTTTCCTGCCACTTTTTTCCTGAACATTTCCGTTTCCATTACAAATAGTATTGGTGAAAGGGCACTCCTCTGCCTTACTCCATTTTTTATTTGGAAACCACTCCTTCCGCCCACTGTCATTACAACTCCTCTTTCCACTTCAGCCTTCTCCATCGCTTTCCAAACTTTATTTTTATTCACGCTATAATATGCTTTCTCCATATCCATAAATACCATTACCAAGTCTTTCCCATATTCCTACCTTCTTTCCATCAGCTGTTGTATGGCAAAGATTAAGTCCATTGTAGACCTCTGTTCCTTTCTCCACCTTACTTTTAATTTTATTTCTTATTCTCTTTTCCAATATCTTCTTACAAATTTTTGTACAGTGGCACATCAACATTATCTCCCTTATAATTTGTACACCTCTTCCTGTCTCCTTTCTTGAAAATAGGTATTTATAACTCCTTTTTCTAGTATTTCGGTACTTTGTTCTCCTTCCAAACCACTCTCAGCATCCTGTACAACCATTGTATACCTACTTCACCTGCAGCTCTTATCATTTCCACCATCATTTTGTCCACACTCACTGCTTGTCCTTGTTTCATTCTCTTTAATGCGTCCTCCACCTCTTTCCTCCTCTTCTGCTATTTCTTCCTGTTCCTCTGTTTCACTATCATCCCTTTTCTCTTTTTCCCCTTTCTTCATCGTTTTTCTTTCCTCATCTGTCATTCTAACTTTTTGTCTTTTCTCTATCCGCTCCTGTTATTTACTTGGCTATACACCACCTTCTTATTCCTTCCACATCCTATTTCAGCATTTCTGCATTCAATCCTTCCTGGATTACTGTACAACTCGCTTTGCTCTTTTCTTCTTCTCCTTATATTCTTCCTCTCTTCCCTCAGTCCTATTCTTAAAACTCCCTTTGAATGCTTTATTACTCTCCTCCACTGCTTCCTTCACCCTGTCGTTCCACCAGGGTGTCTCCTTCCACCTTCTCTTATTGCTAGTCCTCCCACATACCTCCTCTGCATCTCCCACCATACTGTTCTTAAACCTTTCTCATTCAACCTCCACATGATGCATCTCATCCTTGAGTGTTGTTAAGCTTCTTGCCTTTCTTAGGTACAACTCTCTTTCCTCTTCATTTTCTAGCCTCCACACTCTTATTCTTCTTTCTTGTCTTACTACCTTTGTCCTACGTTCCCATCCCTTTATGTCTGCCACTAACAACCTGTGGTCATCCTCTAAGGCAGATGTCTCCAACCTTTTTGTACCTTAGAGCACATTCAAAATTAACGGTAGTGCTGCGGGCACCGATTACTTTTTCAAGGCAAATTTCTAACTCCCACCAGGCTCTGAGGTCAGCCTCAACGCTATAAACACGACCTTTCAACTGCCATGTTAAGTTTCCAACAGCGATTGTGACGTTACAAGTGGCTGTGGGTAATACTCAAGGCGCCAAGGTGGGAGGGGTGGTTCAACCCCCTCCAACTTGACAAATAATAAATTTTTTAAATACTGATTTATTTACTGTTTTAACAAGACCAAAATAAAGACACAAGAAAATATTTAATTTGGTGTTTGGGTACATTTTTAAAATATATATTTATTCTGTATGTATTCAGGCAACAAATCTGGGTAGTCCTATGTCTAGATATTTACAAAGGAAATAGGATGTATAAGCATTGTATTGTGAGTGTGGGGAGAATGATAGATGGGGGTAGGTCTTTGAGATTAGAAAAAAGCAAAACCATTCAGCTTGAAACTATTAGAATGGTATTTCCCTGGTTAAAGTACACTTTGTAAATGAGCCGGCAAATAAAGAGGAATGAGAGGGAGGGATTGGAAAGAGGGTGGGCTTTCAATCACCAACTTCTTGAGAACAGCATACCTGGAGATAAGCACAAACTTAATTTTAGTAGGAAAAGTGGCAGCTTAAAACTATTAGTCAAGAACTTTTCAGCTGTAGTCAAAAAGTGGCGGGCAGACGTAAAAGGCTCAGTGGGCGTCTGCGGGCATAGGTTTGGGGACCCCTGCTCTAAGGACACGCTTGGTATTACCTTGATATTTATGGTCTGCCTTTTAATTTCTTCAGCCATGAAAAAGTAGTAAATTACTGACTTTTGCTCCCCATCCCAATTGTATCTAGTGATCTTATAACTTTCTCTTTCCTTTTACTAGATGCTTGCTACTCTCATTTTATTTCTTGCACATAGAGCCTCTACCAATGGTAGGTATTTTTAGGGGTGCCCTGTGTAAAATTTCAAAACTTGGACATAGTTTCAAAACAAACATTAGCTTGGACTTTGCTTCGGGGCGTCAACAATTACGAAGCTTGATCAATAAAATGTTGACAACTAAAATACTCAATTTTTAGCCGATTATTGCCATTCTGAGCTGTTTTGTACATTACAAATTAATGTGTGTATGAAAAAAATCTGGAGTAATGGATTTGCATGTTGTGATAATAACTTGATTTAAATCAGATTAGAATGAAATATGACAAATAATTGTGCAATAAAACATTTTCTAAATGATTTTAATTACTAAAGTTGAATAAATATCTACATTATATTTTTTCAAATACAAAACCACAAACAAAAAATATTCGAACTTGTATTCGGCTTTGAGAATATTTCATCATATATTAGATACGAGTTAGCTTTGAATTAAAAAAGTGGACTTTCTACTTCGCTAGGAGGTAGTTATATCAATAACTGTAAAAAAGTATTTTTATTTTTGGTTATAAGAACATGTTTTAAAATGTTCACACATTTATGACTTCTGTTTAAACTTTCTTGTCTACTATGTGTGTGTGTAGGAACGTGTACGCGTTGAAGATACACAGACTCCAGCCCAACGACAGGCTGCAGCCAAGCTTGCACTCAGAAAACAGCTGGAGAAGACACTTTTACAGGTGAGCAATTGGAATCTGATGTCTCGAAATAAGTGCACAAAATTTGTATAAACGTGTGTTGGTATTGTAGCATTTCTAAATTGAAATCTTATTAACATATTTTACAAATAAGTGTCAACATGGCTAAGAAATGTATGAAAACACTGTAAAATAATATAATTTAGATGGAGGCCATCCTGGAGAGATAAATAAGCTAGACTCTGTTAGAAACATGTAAACTAGGGTTGTGCTGCTAGTACTCGGATTTCGAGCTTCTAGCCAAACTTGTCATATAAGCACAAGATCGAGATCAAAAGTTTTGTAGCCTCGTCATTTTCAAGCTTCTACTGATGTACGTACAAATCAGGTTTTAAAACAATGGAAAGCATAGGCTATTCAATTTAGATGATATTTGCACTTTCTCTGTCTTCCTTTCATTTTATTTCTTATTCTCTTTTCTAGTATCTTCTCATATATTTTTGTACAGTGGCCCATCAGTGTTGTCCCCCAGCATTTTACTACCTGTTCGAGTTATATGCTCATGTACTAATTACAAGGCCGTAGTCAGGGGGTGGTGGGTGTTTGGGGGTTCAAACACCCCCCCCCCACCCCCCCCCCCCCCCCCCCCCCCCCCCCCCCCCCCCCCCCC
>CABFWB010003324.1:23014-77080 GCA_902151455.1 Timema bartmani
TTTTTTTTTTTTTAGTGTTATATTTATATATTTAGATATAGCGTTTTTTTAAGTGTAGTTAGTAAATTGTTTTATTATTACTTGAAATAACTAAAGCTTTGTTTGGAAATAAAGAAAACCATGATATAAAAGATGAGGGAAGGTTGGGGTGGATAATCTTTTAAGCTAAAAAAATTACATTATATATTTTTAAACTATTTCTCACTTTTTTAAAGTAAATTAGCTAACTTTCACTTTTTTTTCTAATATAGGTCACTTTCCCAACTATTTTTAAGCCATGTTAGCAGTTATTGGCTTGATTGGAAATTAATATTCACACAAAAATATCTGAAGTAATATAATTTTATAATTATATGCTGTGATAACTTGATTTATCAACAATATAATGAATTATTACAAACAATTTTGCAACAAAAACAATTTTTATTTGATTTTAATGCATAAAGCTATATAAATAAACACAATATAATATTTTTCCTTTGTTCGTAGATACCTCCGCCCAAGCCTCCTCCGCCAGAGATGCACTTCATCCCCAACCCGTCCAATACAGAGTTCATCTACCTGCTGGGGTTGGAGCATGTGGTGGACTTTATCACCAAGGACCAGAAGACTCCTCCTCCACCAGACGCTTTCAAGTGCTCGCAGTGCCACACTGACTTTACGCCAGTTTGGAAGTGGGAAAAGAACCCTGCCAAGGGTAGGTTGGCCAATTAGGGATCAAATTTTTGTTTTAAGTTACTCTGAATCACTCATATCTTGTACCATGGTTTCACACAAGCTCCAAGCAAAACTCTTGGCAGTTGTTCAGCATTTGAAGTGTGCTAGTTGATGTATTTACCTCAGGAATACATTTCCAAAATAGGGTATAAGTTTGGTTGGTATTTATTTGGTTTATAAACTATACGAAATTCCTTAAATATCAACAAACTGGTTGCAAATCATTGTAGTTATGGTACAGTCCGTATGGAAATGACCACAATTCGATTAATTTAAATAGGTTGAATAAATGGTACCTAGACACGTGAATCAAACCAAGAACCATTGGTTTAGCGAGCCAATGCTCTACCTTGGAGCTATCCGGTATTCGTATCTGTGCTCATGGTCATTCTTCGCCCATAATAGCCCTCTCGAGACAATTCTAAATTTATGACTTGTGAATCAAGCAGGTCATAGGGCAATGAACATAACTAATTATTGAACAAAGTTAGTAATCGATAGTAATTCAATATATTGTCAAAACGGTAACGGTCAAAAATGTAACTGTAATGTTGCTTACAAAGAGCAAATAAACAATAAACTTACCCAAACATTATTCTTTAATTTTGCTTTTGAGGTAATTTTATAATATTCGGAAGAAGGTACAGGAAAGGTGGATAAAAATATATAAAAGGAACAAACACAATATGGCTATAACAATGAAAAGAACATAGTTCACACTTTACATTGCTGCCACTGGAATAAAGAGGTAATGGCTGCCTCTTGGAGAAAATTGATTGCTACCGCCCAATCCCCTGACCTAGCTTTCATTTTATCAGAACTCATGAGGGGGAGTGTGAAACTCATCTTCCTAAAAGAGGAAACCAAAAAACACAAAAAGGAGAAAAAGGAAATTTATAAAAAATAATTACACTTTTACTTGTTATTATCTAAGTTTTTTGAAAAGTTGCACACCCCCTACTTTATATCCCTTCAAAGTTATTAAAATTAACTATTTCACACTCTTTGAATAATATGGGGCTTGGCTTATACTATTATTGGTAGAGGTGTGCAAATTCCACTTTTTCAATTTGATGGGAAGTTGAATCGAATAAAATGAGATACTCCTGAAGCCAAATTGAAGTTTGGATGTTTTAAACAATGTTTAGTTTTGGATAAAAAATACTATATTTTTCATACCTATGTAAATTTAGTTGACTTCCCTAGCTACACGTGAATTCTTTTTATAATTATGTTTTATTGTTTGTTGCAGGCAAAGAGCCCAAGGTTATATGTGAACAGTGTGTCACAACGAATGTGAAGAAGGCTCTTAAGGCAGAGCATACAAATCGTCTGAAGACAGCCTTTGTGAAAGCGTTGCAGCAGGAACAGGAGATAGAGCAGCGTCTGGCTCAGGTGACCACATCATCATCATCATCATCCTCATCCCCCCAACCGCCTGAACCTCCTGCTCCAACCATGTCTGCCCCTCCTGCCCCACCCAAGCCCCCAAGCACTCCTACCCCTAGGCATGTCCCCACCCCACCTACCCCTGTCCCAGTCCCTCCCCCAGCACCAACCCCACCCCTTCCACCACCTCCCACACATCCCCTGGCCAAACTGGCAGCAGAATCGAACAAGTTTGGTAATCACCACGCAGCAGCTGCAGCCCTCCACCAGCAATTGTTGCGTGGTCTTCCCCCCCACCAACCCCTCCCTGCGCACATGCTTCCTTTCACCCCTCTCTTATATCCCTACCAGCTGGCCATGGCTCAGGCGGCTAGCGGCAAAGGTTCCGTCGCTGCAGCTGCTGCTAACCTGGCAGAACTACAGAGGCAAGCGGCAGATCTTCAACGGCAATACCTGTTGGACATGATCCCTTCTCCTTCCCCGTCCCCCTCTCGTTCACACCCACACCCACATTCTCTCAACAACTGGAAGACATGATGCTCACCACCCTCGTAATATACAAGGCAGCTGTCGGCCAGTGGAAACGTTCAAGGCCGACTTTTAAATTAATTCTAGTATTTCTTGTGGCTCAATATTGTGTAGTGTGACTGTTCACATTTCCCTTTCACCCTTTAAAAGGGAGCAATAATTTATTAGCTATTTAAAAAATACTTAGAATGTTTGGGGAGAGATTTCTTAGATTGATTCTATTTCAAGAGCATTTGCCAAAATCTCGAACTAACTTATTTACTTCATGGTATGCAGTTGTTTGCCACTTGGGTATCACTAAACGCACCATTGTGAATTAAATTTGGTCATTGGGCATTGATGGAGTTTTTTTCTTATTGTACAACAGAACATAAGGTTTGATTTGATTGAGTAATCAAAGTTGTATTATGTTTGACACTAGTTTTTTGAGCAAATATTTTAGTCATTTTCAGACTCATGAATAAAATTGGGATATCAGGTATTCACTAACTTTTATCAGCCTGCCCCAGCACCTCTTGCTTTTTATTTTGTTTACTTGTCAAATGTGATAAAATACAAAATTTGTAGCTAATTTTGTATCATGTAATTTATTTTAGTTTGTGTGTATATGGAAGAACAGTAGTTGTCTAATAAATTGATTGTACAATTTTTCAGTACAATAATTGGGCTGTGCAAATGTTATTGATCTCATTGTATACATGTACGTCAAAAGTATGTGAAATGTTTGAATCTTCATAATCAGATGATAAATTGCTTCGAGTATGACAGAACAAATCCCCACACTTGCCAGAAAATCTGCAGATCAACAGAGTTACATAAATACAATATGCATCACAAAACAAATATTTTCAGACTTTTTCAGTCCAAGACAGTTTAGTTAAGTATTCATTTTTCCTGCTCTTAAAGTGTGGCCGAAGGGAGCGAAAGTATTTTTACAGTTTTTATATAATTGAAATTTTTTGTCCAAATAAATCAAATATTTTTCCAGTAGCAACATAGAGTTTAGTTTTCTGCACCTGCTAGTGTCAACAGATCTTGAATATCTGTTAGTGGTGTCCTGGAATTTTGTCAAAACCTTTTCTCTTTATTTAAAAAGTTTTGACAACATTCCAGGACACCCTTGACAGATATTCAAGATCTGTTGATATTAGCGTGTGCAGAAAACTAAACTCAATATTGCTACTGGAGAAATAATCGATTTATTTTGGCCAAAAAAATGTAATGCTATAAAAACTGTTAAATGTACATACGGTTAATACAAAAATGGGAATTGATGAACATAAGTTAACATAAACTAATTAAGTGAAAATTGAGTAAAGAAACCTCACCTAGGGAAAAATGAAAAAATGTGGGAAGAGCTCAATGGACAAATTATGTATCATCTTTCTTTCTTCTGACTTATAAGGTATAAAAAGGGCAATAATGTTGGGAAAAAATGCTGTGTTTCAATAAGTGTGTTACTTTTTTTTTACTATGGAAGCCAGAAGAAATGAAGACACGTTATTTTGTGGATTAAATTCTTCTCATATTTTTTTTTCTATTGCTCTAGGTTGGCTTTATCCACTTAATTTTTTACTTAATTGGGAAGATTTGAAAGATAAACTAATCTTTCCTTATTTTATATCAATTTCCATTAATGTATATATTTAATATATTTATTTTATTCCATGAAATAGGATTATTAACAATAGGTGTTTAGGCTTACTCTTATTCTCTTAATATATATTCAATCCAATAATTTGGTGCCATTTTATGTTTGTCTAAACATAATGTATTAGATTTCAGCATGCCTCAATGAATTTAAATATTAAAAAATAGCTACAGTCAAACTTATTTTTTAACCATTAAAATTTTAGTCCTCTTAAAAACATACACTTGTTTTTATAACTCCTGCTTTTAAGGATATGATATTTAACACAATATTAGTTCAAATTCATTTTCATTAAATGCACACCATTTTTAATGTATTTCATCTAGTTTGTGTTGAGTTATCCAGGTAATCAATGATTAACTTGAGAAATTATTTATTTTGTGTCTCCTACATTGTAGTAGATTTATATGATTTTGATAAAACAAAAGACAAAAAGAATCTTATCATTGAAAAGAGAAGTATTCTTGTTTTTATCAAGGCCGATTTTATTTATTTTTTCAGGTTAGCCCCCTCCATACACTTGCATATATTTATTGGCTATAAGACACTAATCCTTATTTCTAATTATCATTTTGAATCCAAAATGGTTGTTAATCATATTGATGGAAAAAATGAAATGTGAACTTTCTTAAATATATAATTACATCAATCAACAAACACATTTTCCTTTCCTACAATTTAAACACGAGTTATTTTAATACCATCAATGGATTTGTCTCCTGGCCTCAAGGGGATATATTTATCCAGGCATTATAGTGTGGCTTTATTTTAGTGATGGATGTGAATGACATTTTTATATCAGAATGGGATGGGAAATTATAAAAATTATGCTTTAGAATAATTTTATGATAATACTTGTAAAAGCTTAGACATTATTAAACAAATCACTCTCATCATCATCTATTTACATCCACTGGCCGGGTCAATTTAGTAAAATGCCTCCATCTTCCTCTATTCTCCCACCAGTCTTCCTCCTTTAATTTCCTCCATTCTTCTCCTCATTTGATCACTTTCTGTTATCTGCTCCTCCCATCTCTTTCTTGGCCTCCCTTGCGGTTTTCCCCCTACATACATTTCCATAATTTTCTTTGGCATCCTCTCCTCCATCCTCATTACACAACCATACCATATCAGTTTTGCCTCGTCTATTATCTCATATACTCTCTGTACCCCCACTCTTTCCCGGATAACTTCTTTCCTAATCATATTTCTCCTTGTGACAGCTAACATGCTCCTCACAAACTTCATTCTCATGGCCTCTCTTTCATTTATTGTTCATGTTTCTACTGCAAATGTGAAAATGGGTACAAAGTACACCCTACAACACCTCCAGGGCACTTCTCTTCTTCATTGCAGGTCTCTTACACACCTATAAAACAACTCTCTGTGCTGTCCTCTTCTCATTAGATCCTTTCTATTTCCATCTTTCGCCTCATTCATGCTTCCAAGATATTTTACATTCTGTACTTTTCTCAGTTCTACTCCATCAGACCTTTATAGCTATATTCGGCCTTTTCCTCTATCTTGTCATTACAATCACTTCACATTTCACTAGACTAAATTTTTTTTATTTTTTTATTATAATCCTCTTTCTTCTCCCACACCATCAAGTCATCAGCAAACGCCATGGCTTTCATTCTTTCCTCCCCGAAGTTTTCCTGCCACTTTGTTCATGACCATTTCCATTACTATTACAAATAGTAGTGGTGAGCGGGCTGAAAATTTATCACTGATGAAAATATGGGTTTACCCTTTCACATTGATAAATTAAAGGCCTGGGACTGGATGTTGTGCCTGTCCTAGTCTTAAGTTTTATTATAAGGCATATGAAGCTACCACAGTCATAGCAAGCTGGCAATGGAAAATATATGGCTTGAATAAAAAAAACTTACCCAGATCACAGGCTGGAAATACTAATGGATGTAGTAGTAGACTTAATGTTTTCTTAAATAGCAATTGATAGTCGATGGGCATATAGTGTCATTGTGTCCTATGACCTGTAAAACGGGGTAAAGTCAAGGAATTTCCTCAAATTTCTGGAATTTTCACATGTTGAAAAAATATGCAACTTTACCTTTAATTTGCAAAAGAATTCTTCTTTAAGTTGATACACACCACAAATCTTTTTATGCATTTGTCCCACTTGAGCATACATACAAATCTCAATTCTCAAGGTCAACATGTGATTTTACTGTCGTATTTCTACCACTATACCACCCAGTTGAGTCACGATTATGGGTATGCCTGTAAATTTGATTTTGTTATAGGAAGAATAAACTAAAAAAAGAATGTCTCCAACAATTTTACAATGTACTGGTAAGGAGCTTTTAATGTTTCAAAATGATATAACTGAATTCTAACTTAGATCGCTCTATCGAATAGCTCATTGCTTTAGGCTCAAATCCTTTAACCCTTTCAAGATGTGTGTCTACAAATATTTTTACATCAAGTTTTGATCTTGATAAAATAAAGTTGATAACATTATAGTGTCTGGAAAAATTTGAGATTGGCTCTGGAAAACCTGGAAAATTCTGGGATTTGAAAATATAGCTAAGCTGGCCGCCCTGTGTGTAAACCTCGTTCTGATTCAATTGTGCTTTATATATATATATATAAATCAACGACAATGAAATTTTCAAGGGTCTTATTTTATATCTTGCTGCCCTCTTTGGCTACCCACATGTTTACATTAGTGCGATACGGAAGGAGGTAAAACTTGAAGAGGAAGTTTACCAACAGTTGTTTGAAGTTAGAGTGGGAAATCTAGGGGGAAAACCTTGATCGCTTTGTCACTGGCTAAAAAAACAATACCTTTTTCTATGAGACTGTGCATTATAAGTTTTAATACAAATCTTCACTTAAAAAAACTTTCAAGCATATTCCTTTCCACCGGATTTTATATGTTGTTATAAGTACACAATAATGCAAGTATTGGTTATTTATTTACATCCATCAATGTTTCCATTTGTACACCAACTGCATCCTCACAAGCATCCCTCATACATTTATCCATGAAAACATTAAACAAGCTTGTCCAACATCCTGTTTAATGCCAGACCATTATTTCAAAGCTCCATCCACCCTAACACACGCTTTACTTCCATCATAATTGCATATACTAACCATGCATTCACACGATTGTGAGCTTTCTCCTAGTCAACAAATGCACAAAACACTTTCCTCCTATTCTATTCTATAAATTTATATTTCATCTTATGTTCATAATTTTTTTCCAAGATTCGGATTCAGGATTCGAAGGTTAATTGGAGATTTGGATTAGTAAAATATTCAATTCGACCCAACTTGAGTTATTGTTGAATGGCTTTGTTTTCATTTAATTTCCCTCTTTGTTATTTTTTGTAATTTCATTCAGCTCTTGATGATAATGTTAAGAGTACAATAGTTAAAAGATAACTTATTATAGTGACATCACAAAATACATTAGAAAAGTTAGTTGCCAATAGTATTTCATCATCTTCATCAACTGTTTCCAGCCTGTGGCTGGGTCAGTTTGGTAAAACGCCTCAATCTTCCTCTATCCTTCCACCATTCTTCCTCCTATAATCTCATTCTTAGTCTCCCTTGTGATCTCTTTGCTACATTCTTCATCTCCATTATTATCTTTGGTACTCTCTCCTTTTCCATCCTCACTACACCACACCATCTCAGTCTTGCTTCCACTACTATCTCACGTTACCCCACTTTTTCCCAGATAACTTCATTCCTTATCCTATTTCTCCTCGTGACAGCTAACATGCTCCTCATAAACTTAATTTTAATGCCTCTTTACTTTCCTAGCCACCTAGCACACTTACCTTAGTGATACTAAAATAGAAACTAGGGTAAGTGTACTGGCTATCCCTCTTAATTTAAACCATGCTTTAACTCCCAACAAGTTGTGTGCTGCTGCCTTAAGCCTAATTTTGCTTCTCACCCCCACTGATGTTTAAAGACATCAGATCCACAATAGAATGGATTGCCAGCCGAGGATAGAATCTTTTTTGGGCCCACCATTTTGGGGTTCACTAAAATGAACCATTAATGTCATGTTTGATATTCTAACTGTACATAATGGTGTTAAGAATTTCTGAAATCATCCTAGCTTTGTGGGCGGAAGGGAATATAGTCTCTTTTTTTTTATTATTATAATTCCTAAATATTTTTGATTTGAATATTTTAATTAGGGGGATAAAGTAACTGGTGGTTAGACAACCACTATTAATTATAGTTCTTTAGTTATAGTGACTTTATCTGATATGTAAGTTACATGCATGAAAAATTGGATCAAACTTATCATTTCACTTGTAAATATTATAGGGTTCAATAAGTGGAAGTAATGTTTTATTTATTTATACAAATTAGAAAAAGTAACATAACTTAAAGCGCCAACTTTCCCTCAAAATTTTATCTGCGTTTTTTTTAAATATTTTCAAACATTTCTTTTTTTTTTAATATCAAAATTTAACTTTTAGCTCTCTACATTCTTTAGAGCACAGTAAAAATTGACAACCTAAATTAGGCTCTCCTGTGGGTAGACTAGTCTTGTTGAGAAATTGTGTTGGTGTCTGTGATAACAATTATAGCTCTTAGTAGCCGATGATATTCACACATCCATCACAGACTTTGCCTTAAAATTTGAGTGAAGAACGAACCAAGCACAGGACAGTCCCTGGATAGCTCGGTATTAGAGTATAGGCGCGCTAAGCCGAAGTTTCCAGGTTTGATTTCTGTGTTAAGGTGTCGTTTTTAAATTTATTCGATAATAAGTGTTAGGCCCAGCCTTATGCAATTTTTTTTTTTATGTGCACATTTTAAACCAACTGATTATATCAGCACATAACTTTTAAACTATCCTAACCTAAATCTAGAACAGACACAACATCCAGGCCGAGAACCTTACCTCAGGACATTCTTCTTACTGAGCTAAGGTGTTGGACAATCTTAATTATTATTACTAAATAGCTACTTATCTAATATACTAACAATCAAATTTTTTTTTATCAATGGGTGGAAATTACATGAACAGTCAAACCACTAGGAAAGTAATCATTTGAATAATAACATAGATACACTTTGGGCAGTGAATGATGTAGCTAATGCTTAATGTAACTTACCTCCGACCTTGATAATTATTGTATACTAGATGCCTACCTGGATGCCAAACTTATGACAATATTACATTTACTTTCCTGTTGATTAAAAATAAACTAGAAGTCCAAATTATTTCTATTTTGGCCTGCTTTTCAGAACTCGCAACACTAGTATATACAAAATAATTAACCTAACAAATCAAAGAAGTTTACATTCAAATACTCAACAGCATTTATAAAGTATATAAGGTATTATTTTAATTTTTAGTCACTCATGAGACCTTAATGTGCATGGGCACTCATGGAACTTTAAAATGATATGTTCTTTTAAGACTAAACAGTCTAGATTTGAACTTTCATTCCGGAATATTGGTTAAAAGTGTGTTCTTTAAATGAGTTATTTTGTCTCGGTTGATTATTAAATGTTACAAGTGGAATAAGCATGCAATTTAATTTGATTTTTTTATGTTTAATCTTTGGTTACGCATATATATAAATAAAATATAAACAATCTCATATTATGGTTGGCACCGTTAAAATAATGTGTTAATAAAATTAATTGATTTTAGGACATATTTTCAAACTAAATTTTTGAATATACATTTTTATTCACATAACATAAATAAAGATTTTATAACTATTAAGGTAACAATATATATTCAGGTTTTCAAATAATTAATAATTTTGAGATTGCAGGATAGTATTTACATTATAATTTATTAGAATATAGTTTTTAGAAGTGTACCCAAACCATCGGGGAAAACACGGGATGCTAGTTTAAGTATTGTTAAATCTTAAAAAGCAGAGATTGTATGCAATTTATGTAAATTATGTTTTAAACCTAAAAAAAATCATATGTTAAATTTTGGCCAAGATAAACCATTATTTTGTTTTAAGAAGGAGTTTCTCAGCAATAAATAACAAATTTGCAACAAAATAAAGTCCCAAAATGTTGAACTAATAAACATCCATTTAGCATGTTTAATTTTGGTCAAACCATTATTTTGTAGTAAAATAATAGAGATACAAATGGAACACAATTCAGTAACAAAAATTGACTCAAATAGTGATATCAGTATCATTGAATCACAATTAATGATTATTACCAAAAGCATGTTAGTACATTATTAAAAAAAATTATCTTATATAATGTTGTAGTCTCAGTACATTGTTTTATTTAGCTTTTAATAAAATACTAATAAAACTGAAAATATCCACTCCAACTATTCCCACCTATAGTTTAACCAAAGAACAGATCAAACTATTCCTCATTTCTCGCAATTGTATGCTCATTTTTGTAAAATTTAAGGTATATTTTTTATTGGCAAAAGTAATTTGTGATCAAACTTTTGGGGCCAAAATATGATAGTTAATTCTGTTGTACTCGGGCTTTCCACTGGCCTTCCAGCAACTTATTCCTCCCTTTCCATTGTTTTCAGTGTTCCCGACCTTTCCTTGCTCCTTCACCCCATCGTATGAGGCGTTTTGTAAATCCTGTTAGAAGACGGCAACTTGGTCAAGTGTTGTAGCCGGTGGATCAAGACTTTTATATTATATTGTTATGGAGCTTTGTGACAGTGCATTTACGTTGAAAGTTGACATTACAAGACATGTTTTCTTTTGGCATGGTGGCACATTATTATGTTGTTTGGCTGTCACCAAATGGAGTGTGTTCTTTCTGTTTGCATCTACTGATAAAACATTCACTTTTTGAATCATCAATTAGATTGAGGCGGTGCTATGTCACACTGCCAAGTAACTCAACCAAACTCGTCTACTTAAAGTTGTACTCTCAAATGTCTTGGTATTTTCAAACCATAGTTAGTGCACACTTTTAGCAGCAAATCTTGTAGAAATATTTCACTTCCGGCTAATATTACCAAATTTCATATTCTAGCTGAAAAAAAAATTTACTTTGAAAATCACCAGGGAGACACTCCCAGAAAAGACTTATGTCCAGCAAGGATTTCATCAAATTGGCCAATATACTAAATTTTTTTTTTTTTACGTGACAACCTGGTTTTACACAAACAGTGTTCACTAATGCACATAGTTAGCACCAAATAGTGTAAAAACATTTCAATTCCAGCTACTAGTGGTTAATTTTATACCCTAGCTATATAATGTATTGTACTTTGAAAATTAGCTGGAGGCACTCCAGGAAAAGATGATATCTAGTGATAATGCTATAAATCTGGCAGCTACACTTTTTGTTATTTTGTTGTGAAATTTTTTCACGCTATTTTCTGCTAACAGTGTACACTAGTGTCAAAAAAAGGATTGCAAATAAACAAATATATTCATGGCATTATTAATTTTAATATCTGTTCTGAAGAATTTAATTACTTTTTTAATGGCAGAGTGCACATTAAAATTGACTTAATAGTTCTAGAGATACTTACATATGAAACAAATAACAGCCGTTTTGATGACATTATCGCTACATATAATCTTTTCCAAGCGAGTCAACAGCTGATTTTTGGAGTACAATATAATTATATACAACCAGAATCAGAAATTTGGTGCTAATATCCAGAAGTTAAATATTTTTACACTAACAGTGCGCACTTAATATACTTTAAAGTAACAAGATTGGTGGTTATTCAAAAAAGGCAACTTTTTGGTAAATAATTTTAAATTTTATCAGTATAAATGTATGTATGCCATTTTTTTTCAATTTTTTTCAATAATCTTATGACAAATCATATATTTTCTCTACTAAATTAATAATTAAAAAAGTAACTTCAATAGTTTGTCCATGATACAGTCAAACNAGAGAAATGGCATGTGAATTATGGGTTGGAGCATTCTTTGGAGTAAATACTCTTTCTAATGTGTTGTGGTAAAACTAAGTAGCTAACTACCTTTATTGTGTAATGGGAGTATGAGTACTAATGTGATGTAAAAAGGTCTTGAACAAAAATCTACACCCACAGGCTTTAACAATAAATTGTTTGTAATTGAGGGGTAAATACAGTTAAAAAAAACTAATTTTGCTAATCTATTTTTGAGTTAAAAGTAATGAAATCATCCTTAAAATTAAACATCATGCAAAAGTAGTAGCTTCATTTATTTAAATTGCATTGTGGCTAAATTTGTGAAGTGTCAGCAAAGACGTTTTTTGCAAGGTATTTTATAGTTAAATTTAATAGCTATTTCTATGTATTTTACACTTATAGATGTAGTTTTGATTATTCTCGATTTTTTTTTTTTTTTAAGTAATTTCACCTTCAAGATGCACTGTAAAATATGTTATGGCCTCAGATACACCTTTACAAAAAAATGTAAAATAAGGCACCAAGCTAGAAAAATATATTTAAGTTGTATGACTTGTACCTATTGAAAGTCAAAATCTCTTTGGATTAAAACATTTATTTTAAGCCACTATGAGAAATAAATAGATTGTGGATACAAACAAGATATTTGTAAATTTAATTTATTCTCTGTTATATACATATATATATATTGGGGGAGGGGTGTGCGTGTGTCTAAAGTTTGTGTGCACAAATAAAAACTATAGAATTACTCCCATCACAAAGGGAGAAGTTTTTCTTTACCATGGATGAACTGTATGTCAGGTGTGATTTAGGAATATCTTGCCAAAACTAATTAAAGTCTTTAAGTTTAGATACATTGACTGAAGTAGAAAATTGCCAAATGCATTAATGTAAGAATAAAAAACTGGGTCGATTAATAAACAGTACTCTGTATTCTTTCTAAGATTTAATCATAAACAGTAATAGTAAATATTTAATTTTTGTGTGTGGCAAACTGTTTTTAAATTACCCTCTAGATTACAAAGAAATTGGATGAAAAAAGTTTTGTAGTATAATTGTATTGTATAAATTGTTTTAATACGTATTGTATAAATTGTTTTAATACATATTTATTGTAGATACAGTCTTTTCATACAATTATCTTTAAGTAAATAATACTTATGCATGTGACTTAGCACTGTCTTCCACACTGCTAGACTGTGAAGACTATTTAAGAGGGGTTCTTGTTTATTTTGTAACATTAAAAAGTAGACCTTTGATGTTTGCTGATTACATTACACTCTAATTATTGTGTGTAACTAACTCATCTCAATTTGAACATTCAGTGTTTTTAAATATATTTATTGCAACATTTTTAGAATAATTTTCTAAGATTGAACCACTAGAATATGCTAATTTAATTCAATGCTAGTTAAGTTAAGATCAAATTGTACACTTAAACAAGCACACTCTTAAGCAGTCCCCATAAACTTGTGTTTTGGAGCTGCAGTTTTAATTGTTTTTACTGTATGGATAACTTCGATATTAAATCACGTTTCAGTGTTCATTGCTTTGCTTTAATTGTTAAATTTATTTTTTCCTCATGTGCATCCTTCTATTTTTAAAATAGTAATTTCAGTGAATATGTTTTGAATTTTTGTCAATTTTATTTATAATCAAAATCTGTCAGAATAGTTATGGTTAGATATTAGCTTTTTAATAAAACATTAAAACAGTCAAATACAGTAGTTATCAAACTCTTGTCTTACAGCAGACTGGCCTTTGGAAAGAAAATTAATATTATTTGAACAAACTAAAGAATAAAATATTGGCAGACTAAGTCAACAATAAATACCTTGTTCCACAATAATTAGTATTACAGGGTGAAATATGTATGACACATTCTAATTAAAAATATTATCCATACCAGTGGTTCTTAACCTTTTATTATTCGTGGCCCCCTAAATATCCAAAAATATTTCTGCGGCCCCCTAGTTTTTACGAACATATTAATCATTAAGATGTATTCTAAAATAGTGACTTTATTTACTGATTATAATAACAAATTAACTTACTTAAATATATTTAATGGGACCTCTGCTATTTAACACTTTACACTAATTAGTCTGTTCGTGTTTTGAATGTATTACTTAATGCTATTCGCATGCAGGAGTCGATTTCGCTGCTGCTTCGTTTTAATTTACCATTGTGGAAAATACCTTTTCACATTAATAGGTAGAAATAAAGGGCAGTAAATTTTGAATGGTGATGGTAAACAGGTGGGGATTATATGTACTAATTGTGATTTCTATTATTCGTGGCTCCCTCCCCTCCATTACCCCGGAAAATGGAGAGAGTACTGAACTTAAATGCTTACGATCATCGAATTCTTTCTCCCAAAAAGTAAAATTTAAGATAATTGACTTAAGTAATAATCAAATAACATTTTTTTTTAATTCGAGGCCTCCCAAAGAGGGCCCAGGTTAAGAATTGCTGATTTATACCACTTGATAAACACGAACATTAATAGAACTTCCAGCAACGGAACAGGTTGGTAGTATAATAAGGTGGGTGGTCTGCCTATGCATCAAACGCTTATTAGGTGTTCCACCATTGAAAAAAGTTTGAGAAACCCTGGTCTAGTATTATTGACCAATGTAAGCATTGTATCCTCTCGAAATGGGAATAAAACAACTACTGGAATGTAGGGCACGTGTAGACATAATAGAGAAATAAGTGGAAAATATTTTAATATTGATGACAAGTTGTCATTTGCAGAGTGTTTTCATGGTTATTAGGCCATTTAAAGTATATCATTCTCAAAATTTAGCAAACACACTTTTTCTGAAAATAATCACAACATGAACAAAATCTCATGACTAAATAGTCAATATATTATGATTGACTAAATTTACCAAAATTACATCAAGATTAGATTTAAATATTTATATTGAAACTTCATCACACTATTTCCTACAGTTAGTAAATTTAAAAAAAACTTTAAATTGAACAAAACAATCCAATTTGAAAACATGTACTATCAATATTTTTGTATTTGTGTGTCATGGCTTCTATTTTATTAAAAACGACTTTCATAAATGTATATATAAATTGTGATGTGTATGTGTATACAGGAATAGAGAATATTAATGTTAGGATGTGTGTATCAAGGCATAGTCCCATCTAGCTTCCCTATTACTTGCATTATATACTTATATTTCTAGACATGTGGAAATTATTCATTCACGGGTACTATAATACGTTTCAATGCAAATAAAAGAAAGGTGTGCTTTAGACTATGATCACCATCCAAACTAGTTCATATCTCGGAGGGGTCAAACCAAGTCCTCCCATATTATGAGTTAAAACTCCTGAAATTGAATGTGTCTTTAAATAGCCACATAGAAAAAACCAATTCTAATAAAAGTTATTCAGGGCAAACATTTTCAACCTATGTGATGGCACACTATTTCCTACATTATCACTTTATATTAAGAGTTTGCCCAACCTTTTTTTTCCCCTTAGTCTGCCAAAATAAATCAAATTTATTTCCAGTGACTCACCACCCCCTGTCATATATTTATGACCACACTGCTATTGTTTACTATACATCAGGTTAAAGGGTTTACAAATCGGTGTGAACAGTCATTACTAATTAATGGCAGTGGCTAATATTAAACATGAAAACACCTCTTGAAATGCTTGTTGCAAAAGTTGATGAGGTCGTGTTTGTCACAGTGCTGGCAGGCAGCAGCTAGTTGAGAACAGCACATGGAGTTGTGTTGGCAGCACTGTGGCCAGCGAGAGGAGTGATGAGTGTCGCATGCTCTACACATTTCACAGTCTTCACCTGGAACATTACACTTTGGGACTTGAAATTTGTTGCAAGCTTGGTCCCTTTTGCAACCATAGTCACTCCATTTGAAACTTTTTATTAATGACCAACAATGTTCCCTGCATAATTTACTAATAGTTTATGTTTTCAATAGAAATAACTTATTAAAAATTGGTATTGTCTAATGAATATTTCGATTTTGCTATCAATAAAATTACTTATTCACTAGTAAATTACAAACTTGATGAAGCTTAGAGATGGCCTTGTATAAAATTATTATTATTATCTTACAATCCGTTCGGGTTATACGCTTAAGTACTAATTACACTAATGTATTAGGAATTGGGAAGGTTGAATTAAGAAGAAGTGAGCCCGCATTTGCGTGGAGGGAGAGTGGAAAACCATTTAGGAAAAACCACCCCCAGTTCACCCGACCGAGATTCGAACCTCAATAACCCCGTCCTTGGTGGTCTAGCTCAACACGACTGACGTGTTAGCCAACTACGCCACCGAGGCGGGTGCCTTGTATGAAACTTAAAATAACTTATAAGGCATTCACTTTTCAAAGCTTTTTCAAGAAAGGACTACTTCAAAAAGCTTGTAAAGGAACTTAATTTTCAAAAATAATTCCGGGCAAAGATCAATTTAAATGGTTTCTAAAGGCATCTGATTTTTTATTTTAAAGAATCCAAAAGGTGTCACAGCAAATGGCTTCTAGTCACATCTAATTTTTTTTTAAATGTTATAACTTACGATTATAAAAACCCTCCCCCGAAATTAAATTATTTCTATGCCCATGCTTGTATGTACATAAACCAATTAAATAAAAGTATGACTGAACTGGATTAATAGTCTACGATATCACTCTGGCAATAGTCTAGATTTCTGATGACAGGTCGGAGTTTTTATCTAGGCTGCTGAGTTAAAATTGGACTTTTCACAGTTTTCTCTCTCCACCCTTCATTATTTTTAAATACGTCCTCGAGAAGCTAACTCCAATAAAACAGCCGGTAGAGATATCATCCCGTCCTGCCTTCCCAAGGCCGGTCACTTGGTATGTCATGCCTTGTCGAAGGTTGATCCAGTTCCAGGGACAAGGGCGTGGTTCAAGGAATTTCCTCGACCAACAAACCTATTGGGTTCGTGCATGCTTCCTTGGAATAGAAAGGAAGGAATTTCAAGGAGCTTGCTTGCTCGCCGGAGATGTTTCGCTCGCGTATAGAGAAATACTATATGTACATTACAAACCGCTTCAATGGTCCGAAACTGGATTCACACGTTCGCCGAAAATCAAGCGCAGAACAGAAACGGGGTCACGTGCCGAGCTCTAAGCCAATCACAAGATTTCCGCCTCATCGGCGCGAACTGTTCAACTCATGTCTAGTTCGTCCGCCCTGACCGAGATGTTCGGCACGGGAGAGCCAATCAAATCTCATATCAGTCCGCATGCGTATTTGATAACGCATGCGCTGTACAGTCAGAAGCAAGCAGACAGCTTGGTTGGCCATTGTTAGGATATTTGAAATAACCTGTTAATGGAGAACGTGTGTATCGATGTATTGGATTGCGCGCCACTACACAGCGTTATAGTTTGAAAACGTCCGACTGAAGAATGATCTAAAATGTATGTGTATCCACCATATAATAAAATATGTTGATAATCAGTTGTTTAAGTTTGCATTGCAATGCATCATGGGTCAACATACAGCGTGAGTTACTGCGCTATTCAAGCAGATTCTGTTCTCTATTTTCAGCGAACATGTGAATCAATCTCTTTTCAATCGATCGTTAACATCGGCTATGAAAGTCGATCTTTTGGACTCGTAGATAAACTATCAAGTACTTTCAAATAATATTTGAATGTGACCAAAATGTTAGAAGAAATTTCTATAAAGTTGGGGACATAAGTATTCGAGGGAAGATTAAATTTAAATAAATATAAGATTTATAAACGGAAAAATAAATCTAAAGTGGAGTTGAGAAATGATGGTAGATCTTGGGAGCTTTGGTAAGCGTATAAATCAACAGGGCCCCAAAAATATTGCCGATCACTGGTCTTATAAAGCATGCATGTGAAAGTTGCGTGTGGCCCGATACACGATTCTGTGCAGCCCGCGGTTTGTTCGATTAAGAAACAAACAATGCAGCCCTATTCATATTTTTATAAACGCTGTAGAAATACACAATTTGGGATCATGACATTTATAAATCGAATATTATTTTGTAAGATTTACCAAGTGAGGTTGGTATACCAAATCTCTACTCTTTACTCCAAAAACTGGTTTAATTTGCGCACCAAATATGTGCAAAGTTTGGCAGCACATACATGTTTTAATAGACTTTTTTTTCTGCCTGATACCTTGGCTCAGTAGCATGTCTGTCTACTTAGTCAAGAGTCCAGTGTTTGATTCCTGGCATGGCCAAAAATGTATTATTGGTGAAATGTGGGAACAGCTGAGGTCAGGATGTTGTGTTTGTTCTATATTTAAGTTAGTTTTATAAGTCATTTGCTAATATAATCAGTTTGTTTTCAAAAGTGCAAGTTAAATACCTCAAATAAATTTAATTAAAAAAACAATAGTTTTATTTTTGTTTAAAAAGGATTTTTGATTTAGTATTTTTCCTGATAATGAACACTATTTTGAAATGTGGCCCCATTCATATTTTCAACTGTCGATGTGACCCTTATGACCAAACGAATTTGACACGCATGCTCTAAGGCGTCACTCTCGTGTTAGAATGGCCTGCTGACAACGTCATGATGGGGGTTCGAATCACGGTTGGGTCTACCGAGGTAAGCTTTTCCTAAATGGTTTCCCACTCTCCTTCTAAGCAAATGTGGGTAGATTATCTCTAAAATGCTTCTTTCTTCATTCCCATCTCATTAGAGTACTTTTCATGTGTAAAGCCTGAACCGGTAGTAAAACGGTGATTTAAAAGAATGTACAGTCCAACTCTCACAAGTAGGTCCTTTACTGAGAAATAATAAAGTTATTAGATCTACTTTCACGTAATCGTGTCCATTCCTAAACCATTTATAACATTTGTTCATTGTATATGTTTAGTAAGCTTTTTCTAATAATATTATTTTTATTATTATTATTATTATTATTATTATTATTATTATTATTATTATTATTATTGTAATATAATTGTTGGAAATTTTTCTTTCCCCTTAATCAAACTAACAGAATTTTTAATATTCTGAAGCACTTTCGTCATGAGTTAATTCGAATGACGTTTTACTGTACAAATCAATTTTCATATGAAGAGCCTTTATCTGACATGGAAAAGTAGCTTGGTCTACTTTAACGTATTCATAGTCATGTAATCTGCAGCTGACAATTTTGATAAATATTTTCAATGCCTATAAAATAACAAGAATAATTAATATAATAAAATATTTGCAATTTTTTCCGCAAAAAAATACGTTTGTATTTTTTTTAAAGGGGTCTTCCTGTGGAAATTGGACTGTTTATTATTGGTTTGTGCAACGCGTCTTACCATCCGTTCGGGCTATCTAAATATTTGCCATTCGCTCTAATAGGGTAGGGATGAAGAAGATGAAATTAAGAGGAAATTAACCCGCTTCGGTGGCTGTGTGGTCTAACGCGCTAATCTCGTGTTGGACCAGACTTCTGATGACTGGGAAATCGGGGTTTGATCCCGGTCGGGTGCACTGAGGGTGGTTTTCCTAAATGGTTTTTCACTCTCCCTCCACGCAAATATGGGTACACTTCCTCTACAAATCCCTAACCATTAGTGTAATTATTAGTACATAGGCGTATAACCTGCACAGATAGTAAGACGCGGTGCAAAAAAAAAGAAGAGGAAATTAACCTACATCAACAGGGAAGTAAAGTGGGAAAGGGTTTATGAAAAACCACCCGACCGAGACGATAACCCCGATATTCTTGTTATCTGCGGTTCATTTCATGCCGGGTACATTTCTTCTAAGCTATCCTCTCAATCCCGACTCCTTAGAGTAAATCGCTTATATATAACCTTAGTACTGAACATACCACAGAACCAATCAAAAAAGTTAAAATATGTTTAAAGTAAAAAATTAAATAACTGTATTTCGATACAACAATGGTACATTCCAAAATCACTGACTACTCAGTATGTAAGTAAAACAGATTGTAACAGAATGGAATTTTGTGAATTAACCCACCAAATTAGATTAATAAATACAACTTTCGATAGAGCTATATTTTAATTGTAACCTTTGAAATAAATATTTAAATGATCTTGAATTTATTGATGATAAAAGCTCAAAAATCTTAAGCATTTATGTTCTTCTCCAATCGTGAATTTTCGTTGTTATGTTACTTTTACGGTACTAGGAGTGTTCCAGTTGAACAGATTATTGGGAAGACGTGTGCATCCCTCAACGTCCCCCCGCTCCTCCCATCATCATCCTCGCTAACGACGCCCGTGTATGCAAGTAAGTTTTAAGGAAACGCATCACCATTCACATAGAGAGAGGTTGGGAAACCATAAATTATAATAAATCAACTACCGGTGCGCCCAAATATATTTGAACACACGCCAGTCCTGCAGGTACTTAGGAGCTACCCACACCGGCGGACACACGGACAAAGGCTCAAGTATCGCCTTTTTCTGGTCTGCAGGTGACGGAGAGAATGGGACACCGGCTGGGTGTACCGAGGTGGTTTTTCCTCAGTGGTTTTCCACGCTCTCTCCGCCCAAATACAGGTACATTTCCTATGAACTCTACCTTACTCATTCCTTTCTCATTACTGTCATCAGGACAAGCTTCGGTGGCCGCATGGTCCAAGGTGCTACTCACGCAGTAGACTATACTGCCGATAACGGGGATATCGTGGTTCAAATCTCAATCGGGTGTACTGAGGGCGGTTTTTTTTTCATAATTGTGTTTTTACTCTCCCTCCACGCAAATTCGGGTACACCTCCTATAAATATAAGATTTGTCATTGTAATTAGTAGGCCTACTAAGCGTACAGCCCGAACGGGTAGTAAAATACTATGCTAAAAAAACTGTCTCTAGAGTAGCATGAGCTGATAATAAGACAAAAAAGCACTTCAGTAACAATAAGATGCGTATCAAAGAGTGGTAATTACATTGTACGTTTGTTTACAATGTAGCAGATGGACTAAATCAGTTGCCTAGTTCAAGTGGATAATACGAGACAAGTTGTTTTCTATTTGGTACTTTCACTCATGACTTGCCAGGAAATATTCGCTGAAAAGTACGTCCTTTATATCCGCTTTTGGGAAATAATGGTTTAATGATGAAAGAAGTACACTCGGTTCTTACAAAATTTTAAGAAAAGAAATACCAGCATAACAATGTATTTCAGTGAATTTGTTTATAAACAAAATTCAAGAGTTAAGTATTATATTTTAATTTGGGGGGATGACATTATCGGTTCCAACCCATCACCTGGTCAGCGGTCAGTTACAAATCTATGGGACTTTGGTTCTATTCCAGATGATGTTTATTTATTTGAGATTCACTTTCAGAACCTATTGATTATATAGCATACGAGAATGTTCTATTAGATAGAGCAAAAGGGTTTATCAATTTTGTCTGGAAAGGTATTTTGACATACCTTCCAGGCTTATTTTACATGCTACACTCGACATGGGACCGATGGCTTTACTTGCTCTCCGAGGGAAGTTGTGCTACGAATGTTTATCGCTCAAGAGAAATCCATCGAGCCCGGGTTTAAACCCATGAACACCGGGTCCTGAGGCAAGCACTTTACCCCAAGACCACAGAGATCGACTATGGATGATGTTGATGAAGGTATTTACTTTTTGTATT
This sequence comes from Timema bartmani, assembly GCA_902151455.1. Taxonomy (NCBI): domain Eukaryota; kingdom Metazoa; phylum Arthropoda; class Insecta; order Phasmatodea; family Timematidae; genus Timema; species Timema bartmani. Next base: position 44,793 of record CABFWB010003324.1, read on the forward strand.
CGGATTCATCTTGCTATCCAATTAATAAATAGTATCTATGTGCTAGAGAAATGTGTATTATTGACCTGGTCTACGAGCTCTGTATTTTTATAGTCTGTAAGTATGATTTATTATTCTATGCACTCTCTCCGTATTCTTAATCATGTGATGTCATGTAACGTAAGTGGAAAATGTAATAATTTGTCCAATCATACTCGTAGAAATAAAACAATTTCAGCTAATTATATAAACATAATCAACATTTTAGTCATTTTACTTTTTTGTTTAATTTTCTTTGTTAAAATAACGATAACATTAATATTAATGCATTTAAGGTACATAAAAATATTATTATTATTAATAATAATAATAATAATAATAATAATAATAATAATCGACTTTAACTTCGCCATTAAAGTCGATTATTATTATTATTATTATAAAAATATAGTGTTTTTTTTTAAATGGTGGTGTTTCATTTACTCACATTGATGCTGGTAGTGTGCACGAGGAAGAAAACAACAGATTTAATTCATGGTAGTGTACATTAAGAAAAAAACATGTTCATAATTCACTAGTAACGCATTTCACAATTCTATAAAAAGAGAATCTGAAAGTTTATTTTTATAATAATAATATTTGTTTCCTGTTGTCTATAATTATTGAAATGCAGAAGAAAAATGCTTTTCATTTCTAGTTTTTTTTTATCGGTCCAAGGTATAACTTATCCAAGGTCATACTTGCGTTTCTTTGTGAGCAAGATTAAGAAAGAAAACTATTTGATGGATTTAGAATAGGTTTTTACTCATTGAAAGAAATTTATATATTTAATTTGGGTTTCTAATATCTTTATTAGATCAATAGAGAAAGGTACACAAGAATAAACTCAATTATTATTATACCATTAATCAATTAACTGATAATTATCATGAATACAAATGATTATTAACTTACCTATACAAAGATAATGATTTAGTTTTTACATAAACATGTTATTTTTAATTTAAAAGTTTCTTAGACATCAATTAATTGTTTTATTGTTGATGTATTTACTCCCACTGCGTCTTATTACCTGTCGAGACTTTACAACTTTTGATTACAATAATTGAGTAGGGAAGAGTAAAGTAAAATTTAGAGGAAATAACCCCACATTTGCGTAGAGAGATAGTTAGAAACCATATAGGAAAAAACACTCTCAGTAGACCCGGCCGAGATTAGAACACCCTCCTCGTCATCTGCAAAGCAGACTTTTAGTTCACGTTCCCACCGATGCGGGGGATCCGACTTTAGGTAGGTTAGGTAGTTTCCGTCGCTGATAGCCTACTATGGCATTTAGATATTTTTTGAGGATGTGTATACTAATAGCAACTTTTATAGTTAATAAAGATAATCAGACCTGCTTCGATGGCCACATGGTATAAGGCGTCACTCTCATGTTGGACTGGCCTGCTGAAGACGGGTAGATCAGGGTTAGAATCTCGGTCGTGTCTCTACTGAGAGTGGTTTTCCCTACATGGCATCCCATTCCACGCAAATGCGGGTAGATTACTTCTAAAATTCTTCCTTCCTAATCTCTATCTCACTAGAGTAATTATTATTATATATGCGTATTATCTGAACAGGTAGTAAGACGCAGTGATAAAAATATTCTTCATTTCAGTCACTCAGGATTTAACCCCTTCATCCTTGATAATTATGATGGATGCGTCGAGATGCTATTTCCCACAACGATCATTTCTTGGAGGTAGTCGAGGACTAAGTAAAAAAAACTTTTAGTCACGTCTTTGACATTCAACACCGACTGTAGCTGTCCGCCTCTTGTGGGGAAGGAGCGAGGGTTTCCGGCGGAAGATAAGAATCAAATCAACATTCGAGGTTGCTCATTCTGATGCTGGGGAGGCTGGGAATGATGTTTTCTCCGTACAAGTTTGTGCAGTGGCAAAACAGCGCATGCGCGAGCAAATCATTGACAGTCATGGTGAGTCCAGTGTATTTCTACTGTCCGTCCAAAATCATGTCCTTGCAGTTTAATTTGTTCTGGATGTTGGTAGCATTGAAGAGATGTAGGCTGAGTGGTTAAGTCCAATTTTCATAGGAAAGACCTTATTTCACATTTGTCATACGTCAAATCATGCGATCTAAAGCGGTCACCTTTTATATACATTATCAATACCTATCCAATGACACAAGTTTTCATAAATTGCTTTCAATTTTAACCGCAAAATAAAAGTGTTTTTTTTTTCTTCAAAAAAGCCCTTCCTCTGTAAAGTGGTATTTATTTTATTGTTTTCTAAAGTAGCAGAGAAGAATGTTTCATGTCAAAAAAAAAAAGTATTTTACTTTTACAATTCGGTTCTCTATGCCTCTTAGTCAAAATGGTGTAGAGGGAGTAATCCTTCCCCAATTTTCTTCACGTCCTCTAATAACAAATCCTCTCTAACAACAAAGTATTTTACACGTTTTGGTGGCCACTTTGTCTAAGGCATTACTCTTGCAATATAGGGACTAGACTGATAATGAAGGGGAGATTGAGGTTCAAACCTGGTAGGGTGTATTGAAAGTGGTTTTTCCTAAATGGTTTTCCACTCTCCCTCTATCTCTATCTCACCCCCTTCCCCCCAACCACATACACACAAAGTGCGGGTACGCTATTTCTAAATTCAACCTTCCTCATCCTTAACACTTTAGCGTAGGTTTGTAAGTCGTGTGCTAATATAACTATTCTGTTCATAAAGTGAATGTTAATTATCTCAAATTAAATTAAAACATGGCCCACTCACCTGCTGGACAATCGTCGGCCCTGCGCCTGGCCTCCGCTCTTCTGCACTCCAGCCCGTCTTCCCCTGGGGGACATGACGTCACATTCTGCATAATCTCGTCTCCGAACACCGGGTGGGTCTGGAACAAATACACGCGGTGACATTCACTAGGGCCTGCTTGTTGATAGTTACACCCAACTTTATAAGCAACATGTTTTGATTTGTCACCAATGATAATCACCTGCCCAAAACAACATGACCTGACATCGAAAATAGATCGAGTAGCTTTCACCCGACAAGGCTACCGACTCAAGAGTTCATAACTCGAATCCAGGCTGAGCACAAGGCGCTCCTGATTGAAATTAAATGGTAGAACAAAAACATATAAATTTCGAAGCTTTTATTCATCCCCAAAATATTATTGTATAAATAACTAAAAACTGCATAGTTGTTTAAAAATTCACTAGATATATATTTTGATGCATTAATACAACAAACCATGCGTTCTGCCACTGACACTTTTGGCAGATGTAAATTTTTTACCTAATTTAAAATAAACAAAATGATCTTTTTGCCTTTTGGTGAGAGTAAAAAGAGGGTTTCCACAAAATTAAAGGGACAGCGAACTATCATGGCAGCCCACTGATTCCGGAACATTGTCTTATTGACGTGTGAGAGGCGCTAGACAAGGATTTATAACATTTTTAACTTTGTGTTTCTTTAGTATGAAATAATTGTTATTATTCTACTTGTGCCTCTTAAACTCAAATATCACAATGAAAAAAATGATCAGACAAAAAAAAAAAGATAAATGTTTAATGAGAATTAGTAATCCTGAACAATGTGGATTTGATCATTCTATTTAGAAAAGAAAATTAATGGGAGAGGGAAAGTGGGGTGAGGGGAGGGTCGTTAAATAAGTTATAATACCATCTTTATTAAGATTTTGGTTAGCAATGATCGCATTTTACTTTATTATTATTGTTATATTATGGGTATTGATAATATGTATCAAAAATGACAGCTAAAGATCACATGACTTAACGTATGAATACGAGAAAGAAGATCTAGCAATTGTATAGCTATCAGATAAGGCGTTTCCTACTAAATTTATATTATAGTCCATGTATGTTTTTCAACTTTGTTTATATATGTGTGGAATTACAGTCTCACAAATATTATCTCTTAAAAGGTAGAATTGCCTTCCAGAATTCGAAAGTTAAGACCTAATAAAGAAAAAAAAGAATAGAAGCCACTTCAAGGCTTGGCATGGCATTTTTTCCATCAAAACCTTAATAAATGTGTTAATTAGTGATATTACATAAGTTGCAATTACATAAATGTCGTTAATTTCCGTCTTCTCGCTCTTTTAACTTTATCTGTCGGAATAGACAACACGTGTGATGAAATGATAACTAGAGCAGACAAAGTATGTCCAAGAGAATGGCAGCCTGTTTATCCTGTCTTACTGTGTCAATGGGATCTACTGAGGCGAGTACCTTAGAATGAGGGTGGAAGCGAGGGGGGTAACATTTCTAAACACGGCTTGTTAGAAATTCCTCACTTCTAAGTTCTAAACTATTTCATAATTTAAGGTAGAAATTAGCTTTTGTCACGGATAATTCTTTCAATTAAATTAAATATAGTTGATAAATGGATCGCCTTTGTGGTCTAGTGCTCAGAGTTTTTAGCTACAGATCCAAAAGTCCCGGGTTTGATCCCAGACACTTCCACACTTTCTGTGAAGCCTTGAGTCTAGAACAGGGTCGACTCAGCCTCGTAAGGACAGAATAATGAGAAGCTCCTTGAATGAAAAAAATAGCGGCGCCGATCTAGAAAACTGATATTAATGGCCGGAGGTTTTGCTGTGTTGACAGCCACATGACACGCTCTATATAGAGAAGTTGGCACTATCTCCGCCAACAGATGGCGGCCGCTCGGCTGGTATGGCTCAATTGTGGGCTGAAGCCATTGAGTTTCATGGTTGAAAAATTACACCTGGATGCGAGAAGTGAGCCCAGGACCTATGTCCCAGAGCACTACTGAGCCATCCAGGATTCGTTCCGTCCCCATATGAGTGAAGATAGAAGTAAGAATCCTGGAAAGCTCAGCTGTAGATCATTGACATGTTAAGTTAAAGGTCCTGGGTTCGAATCCCGGGTACAAGTGTCATTTTTCAATCATATTTATAATGTTATAACTGTTTTAAAAACACAATAGTCTTTGAAGTAAGTCTATATATAGTTGACCAAGAGTCCCACCCCGTTTAAGATTCAAACTGTTTCCTTGCAAGACAAAAGATTAGGTCGGTCGTGTGTATTGTTTTATGAAATATCAGGTGGGTCTGCTAGGGAAATCCCCACTTTTAACGGACCTTTTTACTCACAAAAAAATTATAAAAATAGTATTTTGGATTAATGAATTATATTCAGATACGTATCGTACTAAAAATAATTGCATTATATTTCAATGAATATAACATAGCCCTGACCACATCAATGGTCACATGTTCTAAGGCGTCATGTTCGCAATAAACTGCATTGTCGGTGACTAGGAGATAGAAGTTCAAATATTAAACGGGTCTACTGTAGGTATTTTTCCACGTGGGACTTATCACTGTCTTTTCCCATCCCAGTCCTACACAAATGCATGTGCACTTCTTCTAAACAACTTTCTTTATAACAACCATTCAAAATAAGCAATTATATCTTGGTGGTATTTTTAATACTCATTATTATTATTCGTAACCATCTATACATTTAAAATGTTACGCGATTTCTTTCGAAAGTGATTTCCGGAGTTCTGCACAACCGATCTCCATTTTTTTAAATCAAATTACTGAGGATGTGTACAAAAAGTTCAAATTTAAAAAATATTCAAAGGAAGGGCAGCAATTCAAGAAAACGAGCATTTTTTTTAGATAGCAGTTTGTATAGTTCTACCAAACAGTTTTTTTTCTCAGTAAAATAATTTACTTCGATGATTATGAAATAAAAATTACTGTAACAAATTGTCAACAGTGAAGACACAATTTCTACATAGTTTACGTCAGTCAATGAATGTAGGAAAGCTATTAAAACAGGGTTACCGATGTCGTAAAGAAGTGGTTGGGGTAGCTATAAAACAGTATTGAGCTGTGGATTTGCACAAAAATCACAAAACGACTGAAATTACTCTGAACTTTACAACAAGCCCTGTGATTTGGACAATCATGACTTGGGAGATTTTTCAACTGAATACGACTCGTTGTAAAATAAAGTATTGAGCTGCAGGCAACATATGAAAATAATAAAATATATGATAATACAATGCATTTTTAAAGGTCGCAAATAATCTCTTAATCTGGACTAACTAACGTTGACGTATTTAATCAACTTTCCTAGCACACTGACTATAAACAACAACAGAATTTCGTCGCGTCTTACTAACAATTCACACATAACTATACTAATGTATCTACCGTCGTATAGCAATCACACTGTACCTACCATGTATAGCAATCACATTGTACCTACCATCGTATAGCAATCACACTGTACCTACCATCCTATAGCAATCACACTCTACCTACCATCGTATAGCAACTGTACCTACCATCGTACACCAATCACACTCTACCTACCATCCTATAGTAACTGTACCTACCATCGTACAGCAATCACACTGTACCTACCATCGTATAGCAATCACACTGTGAATACCATCGTATAGCAATCACACTGTGCATACCATTGTATAGAAATCACACTCTACCTACCATCGTATAGCAATCCCACTGTACCTACCATAATATAGCAATCACATTTTGTCTACCATAGTATAGCAATCACACTGTAAACGGAGCATCCATTGTGATATTCTGTACCCTTAGCCCTAGAAACACAACACAACTGAAATAAATCCCGCAAATCATTATGTGCGACGGGTCAGCACTTAAGGTTATGTAGGCAAATGTGCATTTTGACTTAACACACTGGCCAGATACTGGGTAATTTATTATTATAGAGTCTAAAGGCCCACTTACATGTATGTGCGTGCTTGTAATAAATTAATAATTGCTGATTAACAGTCACAAGCCACCACTAAAGAAAATTAGATTGCCACAATACAATAAATTAAATACAGTTAAGTTTCAAAAAATAAGATTGTAAATTGTGACAATCTAAATCAACACAAATTAAAATTATCTGACAATTTACAAACTCCCACATTAAGGGGGCCGCCCACTGAAGAGGTGAGATATGGATTATTTCATTACTTTCGTGTTATACGAGACTCACGATGACAGGAAGATCGAGGTTCGAATCTTTGTTGGGTGTACTGAGGATTGTTTCTCCCAATTTGTTTTTCACTCTCACTCTACGCATATGCGGGTTAACTTCCTTTAAATTCAACCTTCCTCATCCCTAACTCATTATCTTAATTAGTACATATGCGTATAACCTGAACAGGTAGTGAAATGAGGTGATAAATAAAAAAAATGTGACATTAAAAAAACTTGAAATTCAAGTTTTATAAGTTTTGAAAAAAATTATGAAAAGGTAGCTCATTTTCAACTATTTTTAACGTGAAATGTTGAATATGTGAGAAATGTAGATACAAGTCCTCAAACCAATTGTTTGTTTTTAATAAGGTCATAAAAGAATATTCTGAGATAATTGAGAGTTTGTTTTAGTAGTTTTGAAGCTTTTCAAATAGGCCTACCACAGACGGATGATGTATCCGTTCACGTAGTCGGCTTCCATAAAAATTCTAGTTTGCATTTTAAAAATTGTTCTTATTCACCTTTTTAAATGCTCCGGGCCTGGATAAAGTCAGTACGAATTTAGCAAGCGACGAGGACTCGGCCGAAATCTTGTCGTCTTTCTTGTCACTAGATGCCAGCACAGTCGCCAGCATCACAGCGAGCAGTATCCAAACTTGCATGTTTGTTGTTAGCGCCATGTTTCACCTGGAAGAATATATAGCGCAATTCTCATAGGAAGATTTTTTTTACTAAAACAATTTTCATGTATTTATACGGCAAGTCATATGATCTGAAAATGTCACTTCTTATCGATAATATCAATACCTATAAATAATCGTAATAATAAAAATAATACCCGTTTTTGTGGCTCACGGTCTAGGGCGCTACTATCACATTAGACCAGACTGCCGATGACGGAAATTGAGGTTTGAATCTCGGTTGGGTATACTGAGGATCTCTTTCCAAAATTGTTTTCCACTGTCCCTCCACGCAAATGCGGGTTCACTTCCTTTACATCCTACCTTCCTAATTCTTAACCCATTAGAGTAATTAGTACTTCAGCGTATAATCCGAACGGGTAGTAAGACGCGGTGCTAAGTATTATTAAACTTCCTAACACTTTCCTAATTAACTGATTACATCAGCAAACGACTAAGAAAATAATATGATAAGAATGGAATAGTATAAATCATAATAATACTAGTATGATAAGAATTTTTAACTATTATATATTTTAATTTATATAAACATTATAACTATTATTAAAAGAAAAAGTATTTAATGCCTAGTAATATTTATGTTTATATATATATATAATCAGATAGTTAAATAGATAGATAGATAGACTGATAGATATAAAATGGTTTTAAATATATTTTATGATATATTTATGTATTTTAATAGAAATAATGTATACATATATATATATATTAATATATTAATATATTTTTAGACTACTCATTTTTATAATTAATTATTATAATAATAAATATTAAATTTAATATTAATGTTTACTATTAAATAGTGTTATTAATTTAAATAATTATAAATACATAATCAATATCCAATTATTTTATATTATATTATATTATTCATACTATATATTAAATTCTATACCAAATGAATTTACGTGAACCCTCATTTTATAAGTTTAATAATAAAATGAGGATGAGGGTTCATGTATATATATATATATTTATATATTTATATATATATATAATAATATATATACTTTAACCTTAGCACAGAAACATCCCTGTAAAGAGAAAAACTCGAATTTGACCAATATCTTAGCACAACGTCTTGCTAGACGACGGAGCCATATGCATACGCAGTCCTACTAATTACACTAATATGGTATGAAGTAGGAAGGTTGAATTTGGAGGAAGAGTACCAGCATTTATGTGGAGGTAGAATGGAAAACTACTCTAGGAAAAACTACTCTCAGGACACCCGACCAGGATTTAAACCCCGATCTATCCGTCATCAACGGTCCAGTCTTGCAAGAGTGACGTCTTAGATTATGATGCCACCAAAAACGGTAGCTTCACTAATGATAAATATTTCGGCAATGCCGGGAATTGAGCCTGGGCCTTAATCTCAGTATAAAAACACGCTATTAAAACCATATAAAAAATCACCTCAGTACACCCGATTGGGATTCGAACTCAAACTTTTTCGTTGCCACCAAACCATATCAAACTAGCTTGACGTCTAGTCTGGGTGCTCACTGGTGCAAGTGAAAAACTATTAAAGTACTTGGGTTTTTTTCTATACATAATTTTGATTTCAAATGATTGTTTATTTCATTTGATAGAAATAATTTTGGCGTTAGGGGCCAAACTTTGATTCCAAGATATATTTTCTATTTATATTAATGACCAAAATGTAATCAATAAAGATACAAAAAACTATTTGTATTTTGTCTTTTGGTAAGTCTTAAAAGTCAAAATTATTGGTGTTTGCTAAATAAACCCATAAATCTTATAAATTTATTTGAGTAAAAATGATTATTATGTAACTTGACATTTCTTTACTCCTAACTACCACAAAATTTGTTTATGTTTTTGTTTACATGTAATATTTATTTAAACATCATAAATATATATAAAATATATATAATATGTAGAGAAAGAGACAGAGACAGAGTGAGAGAGAGATAGGCCTAAAAAAACAGAGAACAAATCAGCACACTAAAATACTTTCTTTTTTTTAGCACGGCGTCTTACTACCCGTTCGGTTTATATGGGCCTAAAGTGGCCTTAATATAACATAAATATAAAAGTAAAATAGTAATACAAAGTAAACAAAAGACTATCGAGCATTAAGACATTTAGAGAGGGGGGTAGGGGTTGGTTTACGGTCGAAGTCGACAACCAGTTTGATTTAAAGAAAAAGAAAAATGTTAATATTCTTTTACACATGAACGTTTCTAGGACTTTTATACTAAGTACTTACATCAATGTTTACATGCTCTAAATGTATTTTTTATTTATTTGAGTTATTTAACGTGCACTTTCTGAACCGACTGATCATATTATCAGCACACGAGAATTTATATGAGTGAAAGAAAAAAGGCCTACTAATTTTGCCGGGATAGGTATTTTAAAATACCATCCAGGGTTATTTTACATGTCACAATCGACATATTATGCCCAACGGCTTTATCTTCCCTCCGAAGGAAGTTGTGCTACGAATTTGTATCGTTCAAGATAAATCCGTCGACCGCGGCTGGGGTTGAATCCATGATCATCGGGTCCTGAGACGAGCACCTTACACCAAGATAAGTGAGGTTCACTCCGTGGTTTAAATGTCAAGTTCGTTTACACAGGCTGCAAATCATTGTGAGTACAACACTGTCCAGGTGTCATTTTTCAACTAACTTAAATTAATCCTATAGTAGCTAGCCAATCAAGGGGAGGCTGGCGTTCAGATCCCTGTTGATTGTAGGCTACTAGGGTGTTCTATACTCAATAGTTTCCCACTCTTACACGCAAATTCCGGTACATTTCCTTTAATTACTACCTTTCTCATCACTACCCCGTTAATATAATAGATGCGGATAGCTCGGACGGGTAGTAAGACTTGACCAACTCCAATGTAAACATGGTCTAATGCGTCGTTCTCGCAATAGACTGTTTACTGGACTGCCGATGAGGGGGAGATAAGGTTTGATTCCCTGGTGGCTGTACAGAGGTTTTCCTAAATAGTTTTCCTCTAGATTCAACCTTTCCTAATTCCTATCACATTAGCGTAATTAGTAGATATGCGTGTAATCTGAACGAATTGTGAGACGTGGAGGGGGAAAAAAAGTAAAATACATTGCAAAAAAAAATTAAATGTCCGTGACTGTGAGTTGTCTCTCGCAAGCCACATCCACACGAGCGGCGAGGTGTGAACTCAAGACATCTAGGTGAGGTTTGTTTACCGTCAGAAGAAAGTGACCTAGACCCGCATTGACATATCCTCGCTGCGGGCTGAACACTCACTGACCACAGACAGTCTCCAGCACACTTCAGGAAATACTCGAACTTTTAACTGGAGATGTAAGAGAACCCGAGCTGAGCTCAGTATTTTTACACTGCTTATAACCAAACACCCATTTGACCAAAACAAATCAAATAGTGCTTCAATAGACACATTTGGTTTAATTTCTTACATATAGTAATATCAACAGTTTTTCATCCGCCTTGGTGGCATAGTTAGCTAACGCGCTAGTTTCGTGTTGAGCTGGACTGCCGAGGACGAGGAGATCGAGGTTCGAATCTCACTCGCGTGAACTGGGAGTGGTATTTCCTAAATGGTTTTTATACTCTCCCTCCCCGCAAATACGGGTTCACATCCTCTATATTCAACCGTCTTAATTACCAGCCAATTAGCGTAATATCCCGAATGGATAGTAAGACACAGTGTTAAAAAAAAAGTTTCTTGAATGATAGGAGCATCATGGAATTTGGATAGGAATTTTTCTCTTCATTTAAAAAGATGATGTTCTAATAATTCTTCTTCAACAACCCGGAGGTTGATTTGCTGTATTTCTATCCATCCGGAATTGGGCATGCACTCAGATTTTCAGCTAGTTAGTGCTACCTGCACCATCTGGTAGAAATCCCATGTTCTGGAAGAGTTCAAAAGTCTGATAGTTTCCCATTGAATTTCTATACGCGAATGCGAAAGGGCCTACCAGTTTTTACGGGAAAGGTATTTTCACATACCTTCCAGGGTTCTTTTATATGCTACAATGGACATGGTACCGACGGATTTACTTCCACTCCAAAGGAAGTTGTGATTCGGATTTTTATCGCTCAAGAAAAATTTTTGACCTCAGCTAGGCTTGAGACGAGCACTTTACCTCAAGACCATCGAGATCGACGTTCTTAAATTGTAAGTATGTTTATTATCAGGTCCCGGATTTTTATGACATGTCATCTTTTAACAGTACGTCACAGACAAAGCTCATGTGTACCATTTTGTCCGTGACCCCCTTGTTGTGGAATTGTTTTTATAGGTAATTATTTGGTCATTTTTTGTGTTATTTAGGATCTTTATATCGTATTTTATTGGTTTGTCCTTTTAGGGTCATTTTTAGGCATTTTAGAAAAAGATTTAGGCATTTATGTTGAATAAGTACACTGTATTTTTTTTTAAATGTTGAATACATCCTTAAATACTGAAAAAAAAAAGTTTCACCAAATATTTGTATAAATGAGAATATAATGTAGGCCATGAAATTTGTATTCTCTTTGCTTGTACGGTTGTAAAATACACATTCCTGTTGAGACACTATAAATTAGTCTGAAGAGTGAAGAGGGTTGCGTAGGGAGCGAGTAGCTTTTTTTTCTGAATCAGAGATTTGCAACAAAAATATCATAATTATCGCAATGCAAGAATTTAGTTGTTAAATACTTTTCATTACAAAGATATTATTTTAATTCTATATTTTGTAAAGTGCCTGTTTGATTAAGTCGTTTGCATTCAATACGAGTGGTTTTTCTTTAATCTTTGATTCATTTTTTAAATTTGAGTTCTTTTTTTAGCACATTTAGGTATTTTTATAATTTTTAGATCATCAAAGTCCGGGCCCTGATTATAATAAATATTCAAGACCTGTTGAGATTACTATAGATAGGTACAAAATTAAACTAAATATATTTAATGAAGCGATATTTTATTTATTTTGACAAAAATAGTTGTTCATTATAAAAACTCCAAAAATGCTTACCTCAGCTTACTTTATCTTCCACCCCCTTTTAAGGGTCGATGAAAAAAATTTATCATGCCTTTTATTTCAAATCATCCAAGAGACAATAGATGAGTTTACACTCCAGGCATCAAGACAAACAACTATCTACTCCCTGATCTAAATTAACGCCACAATAATACCATCATTATGTCAACTTTAGTGTCTTGGGGTAAAATGCTCACATCAGTACTCAATGTTTGTGGGTTCAAATCCATTTGGGGTCGACGGATTTGATAAAAATCCGTAGCACAACTTCCTTCAGAGGTGAAGTAAAGCCATCGGTCCCATATCCCCTTATATAAATATCAAAACTGTTTTTGTTTTTTAAAATACAAAGCTTCAGAAATAAAATAATATTATACCAATTGTCTTTCGCATGAAGCAACTGAACAAAAGCTTTCACAAATAACTATGAACAGATGTTCTCGCCTTTAAAAAGAAAATATGAAGTTTAATGCCCGCTAGCTCTAAGGAAAGGATGAAAGTATGAAAATAAAATCAAAACAAGTTTGTGTTTGTCGTCATTTTAAACACTTTTTTATTTTCATTGTCCGTTGGGAATGAAAGAAATGTCTAGCACGTCCTAAAACCAAAAATTAGTTTGTTTTATTTAAAATCTATAATGATAAAAGTAAAATAAATCAAACCAAGTTCTAACTTATTTCAAATTTTACTTTCCATCCATTACTGTTTCCAGCCTGTGGCTTGGGTCAGTTTTTTATTCATGCCATATATTTTCCACTGCCAGCTTACTAGGCCTGTCGTATCTTCATACGCTACCGATTGAGCTAAGGTGTTGGATCTGAGTTATTTTATACAATATCAAAATATATTGCCTATTTATTTCTTTATAAACATGTACATCTTGTAGATTAGTCTGTATAAAAATTAAATACCTCCATATTCAGTTTATTGCCATGGAAAAGAGGTATGTGAAAAAACTTTTCCCGGAAAAATTGATAGGCCCTTTCACTCTCACTCATAGAAATTCTCATGTGCTGATATAATAAGTCAGTCCAGAAATAGCACATTAAGTATCTCAAATATTATTTTTTAATTACCATCATCCAAACCACCTCAGTTTTCACCACGCATTGTATAAAACATATATTTGTTCACCCCTAACTAGAATAAGACCAGTCCCTTCATTCCAAATCTCACCCCAAAATGTAATATAGCCACAAATATATCACAATTGTGTCATTAACATAATATTATGCGTATTATCCGTACGGGAAGTAAGATTCGGTGACAAAAAATATCGACCATCCCACGAAGTTTTATCGATCCTTATTTTCCTAAGACCGGACATCAAAACATATTTTTCTCTTATTGGTACTTTTAAAATTAAATAAACTCACAAACAAACCGTTGATACCACGACAATATTAATATCGTCAAAGGAATTTCAACATAATTTAGTTTACTTTTTAGGTTGTTAAAGGGTGTTATAATGATACTGTTTTGGACCCCTCTAAAATATTCAAAAAGTCATGGATGCAGTGTATTTTTTCTTAAAAATATCCTTTTAATATTTCATTCATGGAAAATTACGCGTTCTCAGAAATAATGTCAATGTAATTAGCTTTGAACTTTTTTTCATTAAAAGATCAACTCCGAAGTATTGAAAAGATCTTATGACATTGGCTCCTTATGCCAATAGGAAGCCATTACTGTGTACTCTATGGATTTAGGTTAGTGGCACTGTCTTTTTACTATCACTGTAGATTTTAGATACTGGCACTGAGTATTCATATGCAAAAGCTGCTTATGATCCACCCCTTGCCTCTTGGACCCCTTGTCAAGTGTCAAAACCAACTAATAAAAAGACTCCTAGGAATACGATGTTGTGAAGGCTGGCTTCCTATTGGGTATAGGGAGTTTGTGTGCATAAGATCTTTTCAGTGTGAAGGTGTTAAACACGTCCTACAGCCCGCTCGAACTCTCAGAAGTTTACACTTCCTTAGCGGTTTTTTGTTTTGTTTTTATACAAAAGGACATATCTTGACAGTTATAAAAGCTACTCTATTTAATTTCACGTATTACGTCTCAAGTCAAGTGGTCTGCGGCTGCCACGTTTGACATATATTATCAATACCTATAAAATAGTAAAATGTTATAAGTTTTGGCCACAAAAAAAAAATCTATATTTGTGTTTTTTTAATTGGACTGTAGTGAATACATTCTATTTTGTATATTCTTTTTTTTTTTGTTCACATGATAAATAATATCCCTGTTATGGAGGGAAACTGACATTTTTACAAAAAAACCGTTTAGTGACCCCAATTCTCAACAAATTCAAACATTGTGAAACATTTAGACTCAAATTAACCCAAATAAACTTAACCTAGCTTATCTGGTCGGGATCAAGTAGTACCCTACCCCAATGAACTTAACTAGACTTGGCCTAAATTTTAACGAAACGAGATTTTTTTTTCTACTCCAACTGACTTTATTCGAGTCTAACCAATCTAACAAAGATTTTACTAAACACTCTTGAACTTCACCAAAAACTAACACTTTCAACATTACTAATAAACATATATTTCAAAATATGTGATTTCACCAAAATGAAGGTCTTTTGTATTTGAATATACATTATTTTTTTATTTTAATTTAAGCTGAGATATATATTATCTCATCTGTGATGAAGGAGAACTATACAGAACAAAACTAGCCTTCAAGTTAATGAGAGTAATGAATATTGGAACGAGCTCCATACAAGGTATCAGGGGATTGGAATATTATAACGGTCTGGTCTTCTAGATTGAACCCACTTCCTCTAATGTGGGACAACTAGATTATTTATAGACCAAGAACAATATGTTTAGCAGTAAATATCCCTACTGTTATTTCCGATCAGTACTCCACAATGTAATTATCGAGTTTCAGACCATTCCAATAGCTGGGTGCTCAGGAAGACTGATTAAAGATCTAGGTGACATTTGTTTACTATTACTGTAGCTGAGTGGTCAGGAAGACTGACTATAGATCTAGGAGACCCTTGTTTACTATTATTGTAGCTGAGTGGTCAGGAAGACTGACTATAGATCTAGGAGACACTTGTTCATCATTACTGTAGATGAGTGGTCAGGGAGACTGACTATAGATCTAGGAGACCCTTGTTCATCATTACTGTAGATGAGTGGTCAGGGAGATTGACTATAAATCTAGGCGACACTTGTTTACTATTATTGTAGCTGAGTGGTCAGGGAGACTGACTATAGATCTAGGAGACCCTTGTTCATCATTACTGTAGGTGAGTGGTCAGGGAGATTCACTATAGATCTAGGCGACACTTGTTTACTATTACTGTAGCTGAGTGGTCAGGGAGACTGACTATAGATCTAGGAGACCCTTGTTCATCATTACTGTAGATGAGTGGTCAGGGAGACTGACATGGTCAGGGAGACTGACTATAGATCTAGGAGACCCTTGTTCATCATTACTGTAGATGAGTGGTCAGGGAGATTGACTATAGATCTAGGCGACACTTGTTTACTATTATTGTAGCTGAGTGGTCAGGGAGACTGACTAAAGATCTAGGAGACCCTTGTTCATCATTACGGTAGATGAGTGGTCAGGGAGACTGACTAAAGATCTAGGAGACCCTTGTTCATAATTACTGTAGATGAGTGGTCAGGGAGACTGACTAAAGATCTAGGAGACCCTTGTTCATCATTACTGTAGATGAGTGGTCAGGGAGACTGACTATAGATCTAGGTGACACTTGTTCATCATTACGGTAGAAGAGTGGTCATGGTGATTCATTTATCCCGAACGAGTAGTGAGACGCGGGAGGAAAAATTACGAGTATTTAGCATTTTTACCATTTAGTACCGGTATATTTGCAATTGTTTAGCAAATTAATAGCCTCCTAGGACTCCTCAACCCCCGTTTCCCCAGCCAACGCCCCAAATAAATATAACCCATGTCGAGACAACTATTGCAGAGTGGCTGCTGTGTATTTAGGAAGGGGCGTCACATCCCCCACTATGCTTACGACAATGGACTCAAGTGTTTATAAATGGAGATGTACGCAATTTGCCAACACACATTCTCTCATTCATATTCGCGCTGGTCCTATTTAATATGCACTGCGAGTTTGTACGTGCAATCATGATCACGTGATCAGCATACAAGAAACACTCCTTGACCTCTATTCAGGTAAAGTGCACCTAGTGGAGGATTGTATGCACATCTTCAAATAAACACAGCCTTTCACTTTTAGAGCCAATATATCGTCCCTTGACACGACTTGTCTTGGGACATCATCACTGAGCCCAGCAGACGATCTCACTTCGGACAGATTGATTCAGTATGAGGCTCAACGATCTTAATAGCTCGTCTCACCCCAAATAAACACCCAAGATGAGTGATACAGCTCAAACCAGGCGTAGACTCGTGGGGTGGTTTTTTTTTTTTTTACTTTCTTTTAAGGCAAAAATAGCTTTTTAGCGCAGCGTTATACGCATAAATATGTACTAATTACGCTTAATCCAGTCATATTAGCCTCAAAAAGCCAATTTGGTGTTTTTTTTAATATAGTTTTGAAATTTGTTATACATACTCTTAAGTACTGTCGAATATCCGTCGAGCTTCTCTTCCCCCGGTGGGGGCTTCATCCCTTAAAACTGAAAAAACACCCCCAAAACGGTGTACTTTTGTGACTTTTTCCAATTATTTTGTAGACGGTGAATCGCCCGAAAAAATTTACATCGGGGTAAAATTGACGCAAAAAAATATTTGAACAAAAATAATAATACACAGTTTGCTGTAAGAGTTATAGTACGAGCGGTAAAGAGGCTGGAAGTAGGGGTAGATTAGCTAATGGGTTAGGGATGACACAGGTTGAATTTAGAGTAAGTGTACTCTCATTTGTGAGAATGGAAAACCATTTATAAACAGCTACCCTCAGTACATATGACCGGGATTTAGCCCCGATCTCCCAGTCATTGACAGTCTAGTCTAACACGAGAGAGATATCTTAGGCTATGTGGCCATCAAAGCAGGCAACAGAGGAATTGATACCAGCCCGCTTCGGTGACCGCGTGGTCAAACGCGCTACTCTCGCAGTAGACTAAACTGCCAATGACGGGGAGATTGAGGTTCGAATCTCGGTCGGGTGTACTGAGAGTGGTTTTTCCAACATTGTTTTACCACTCTCCCTACATGCAAATGTGGGTACATTTCCTATAAATATAACCTTCCTAATCCCTAAAATCATTATAATTACTATACAAGCGTATAACCTGAACGGTTAATAAGACGTGGTGTTTAAAAAAAATGGAGATCAGTAAAACCGTTTTACTATACCTTAAAATATAGGTAAAATTGAAAATTAATTATTTTAAACTTAAGAAACTATTTCTCTGATCTCAACTTAGCTGTTGTCTAGTAAATAATGCAAAAAATTACAATTAGGCCAATTTTCTGGTTCGATTGTTGTCGAGTATCTAATTCCCCGGCTGGTCGATCGTGAGACCAGCCCTTAAAACAAACCCGTGTTTGTTGATTTCCCAGTGCTCCACATCTTATCTACCCTCCAGGCGGCAAAATCGCCTAATATGGTACGAAGCAGCTCACATAATGAGATTTTTTTGGTCTTCAAAAGGCGAGCAGCTCAGTAACGTAAGGGGCTGTCCTTAAGTTACGTAAGGGTTTTCCGAGAGGGATGGAGGGAGTTTCAGTATTTTCTTACGTTTTTGTATATGGGAGGGGGAAGGGGGTCCATAATTCATCTTATATAAAGGTTTTTTTTATCAATGTTTATGGTGAGACAAAATCTTTAAAAAAAAAGTCAGAAAATAAATATATTTATAAATGATCAAATTTCACTTATAGTTAATTTACTTACTACAGTTAAATTATTCTAAAATGTCTAAAAATAATCAAACTATTAAAATATTCTAATTGACCAAATCGTAAAAAAAAAAACTACGTTGGAGGCTGATGGAAAATCTTACTATCCCCATTTTCGAAAATCATGGGGCAAAAACCTTGCGTAATTTGGGGATGGCCCCTAATAAGAAGTGTAAATACGCATCCGGACTATCCAGATAATTAAACCAATGGTTTATGGAAGGAAGGTGAAATTCTAGAGGTTGTGTGCCTGCATTTATGTACAGAGACAGGAGAACACCATTTGGGAAAAAACCTTTCAAACCTGTCCGGGATTTTAATCCCAACCTTCCTGTCATCGGCAAGTCAGACTAGAGAAATTTAACACCTTGACCCAAGCGCTCACCTGTACAAAAGGTAAATATAGCCTATTAAAATGGTTTGTATGGCAATGACAGTATAGTTAATTCGACAACAATGTTTGTTTTAGAACAACGAGCCGTTATTTAAAAAATAGTTTTCCAATAAGAAAAGTAAAATGGCAAAACTAAATAGTTAGGGAAGGTAGGTTTATAAAATACAAAAATATACTTTTTTGTTGTTAAAATGTAAAAAAGTAACTATTTTACTATAAAATTAATTTATTATCATCGTAATAAATTTCAAAAGTGACAGCTGAAGAATCCATGACTTGACGTAGGAACACACTAAAACAGTTTTGGTGACTTTAGTAACTATCTATCATATTAGATTCCTTTTATAAGAGTATAACGCAATGGCTCCCAATTCTTTTGGACACAAAGTTAAATTTACATTTATGCACACAAACTTGATTTTTTAAATGTTAACTAAAAACATCTAATAAAGTTTCATTAATATCAATATTTATACAAATTTAATTGCACAAAAAACAAGAACTTGTCAAATATATTATTTAAAAAAACACAAAAAAAACATGAAATGCTGTCATTTAAAATTGAAATGCAAGCCTACTTTATTATTATTATTATTATTATTATTATTATTATTATTATTATTAGCACCACGTCTTGCTACCCGTTCGGGCTATACGCAACTTTGTTGTTTATACGAAGAATGATGTTGCATTTTCTCCACTAGTTGAGAAATCTTAGGTGTGAAAGATGAAAGTGAACAACTAAGATCGTTTGCAACATTTAATCGGGTTTTTTTTTGTCAGTAAAGTTGAAAACCTGTTTTCTAAAGGAACGTTGAAGAAAGAGGCAGTAAGATGCGTATGGCTTCTTCTGTCACTTTAATGTGTTATTTTATCCAAAGCTTCTACATGAACGACGAAATCCACTTAAGTTACGGATGTAGGGAACGCGAGAAAATGTAAGTGTTCTTACAGTTTTTATTATCAAAACATTTGTTTGGACAAGATTAATCAAATCGCTTCAGTACAAATATATAGTCTAATTTTCTTCACATGATGACCTCAACAGTTCTGTAATATCTGTTAAAGTGTCCTGAAATTGAATTACAACTTTTATATTAATTTAAAATGTTTGTCATCTTATGCCGCAATGCCCAGGATAGATATTCAAGACCTATTGATATCAGCATGTGAAACTTTATGTTTGTGCTGAAGAAATATTTTATTTATTTTGGCCAACAAAAATTTTGCTATAAAAACTGCAAAAACCCTTGCCTTTTCTCGCATTCAATGCATCCCCACCCTAAGACACTTTATTACGATATAGCCGCAATATTTCCTCGCCTATGCTAACAGATGAATGTAGTTTTGAAACGAGCTTCAAATAAGAAAAAGCATTTGGAGCTCAATATAGTTTTTTTTTTAATGTAGCTCTAGCTTTTGGGTGAAACTAGACATCCCTTCAAACAATAAAAACATCCTTATTTTTCCCCCCAACCCCCTCTTGACATTCCTTAACCCTTTTACCCCCAATGGGGAGTGCCTCCCTGTTTTGAAATCACTGATCATTGATATGTATTTTACAGACTTATAAACAAAATAAATGGGCGTTTTTTTTGTTTGTTTTTTTTGCGCCTGGGACTACACTTGTAGTTAAATCCGAAATCTATTATACATCGCCTACCTTGAAACAACTTGAAGATAAAAACCAGTCCAAACAGAGGGTCGAACCAGTACCTCACAGATAAGATACATTATTTTATTTTAAATAAAGCACAGTAGTATTGACACAGGAATCGAACCAAAGATCTCTTAAAAGTGGTTTTATAAGCGTCTGAAACGCAGCAGCCTCTGCTCCGATTGAGATCCTTTTGTTTGGAATTTCAGTGCTTTGGTGCAACACTTGTTATGAGAGACTTAAAACTATCTTACTTTAAAGAACAGAAAAAGGACGGGATTTTGTTTATAAATAATTACAGTACAACCATCTCTATTGTACAACTTTGAAAGTGCGACAGCAAAATATTGAAAGAAAAAAACACAATAAAGCCGATTTTTAAAAAAACCTGGCCTCCCAAATAAGAATCAACCACTTCCCATTCCCTGTTTGAAATGATTTAAAAAAAAGAACTATGAAAGTTTCTAATCAAGGCTGTTTGGTCAATAGACCTGTCCTTTTGAGATATCAACTAGTATATTTTTGTCGCTCAACCTTGAAGCTAAGTTGATCAATTGAGATCTAGATCAACATACCAATTTAGTACGCATAGAGTAATAAGATTAACTGTTTCAATGTTAAAAAAACATTCTAACAGAACATTTCCCTCTCTAGATGAAATGTAACTTGTGCTCAGGTGGGCGCACGCATATGGGATGATAAAAAAAGGTTCAAGATTCTTTAATAATTGCGTTTCAATGAGTAAACAATCTTGAAATACTGTATTTTTTAATTAGAATAAAAAAATAATTAAATATTTAAAAGTACTAGCTCACTCTAGAAACATTTAGTGGGGTCCCGATTTTGATGACATAAAAATTGTCAAAAAATTATCAATAGAATGACAGTAATGATTATTTTTAAAACATCTTTAAACTTACTAAAATGAACCAAAAATATGAATGAAAACTCGAAGCTAATGCACAAAACTATATCGAGTACAGATTTTACCAATTAAAACTTAAAGAGCCAAGAGGCATCTTTAAATGATAAACCTTTTAGATGGGAGCTAAGGGAGCGCGAGAAAAATAGTGTTGTTTTTTTCACTTTTTACAGCAAAACTTTTTTTGGACGAAATAAATCAAATAATTCTCTAGTAGAAATATAAAGTTTAATTTTCTTCACATGGTGACCTCAAAAGTTGTTGAATATCTGTCAAGGGTATCCTGGAATTTAATGACAGCTCTTTCTCTTCATTTAAAAAGTTTCCAAACTAATGCCGCTATTCTCATGACAGATATTCAGCCATTGTTGATTTAACCATGTGAAGAAAATTAAACCATGTTTGTACTGGAGCAATATTTTATTATTTTGGGTAAAAAAAAAGTTTTGCTATAAAAACTACAAAAACACTGGTCTTTTCTCGTGTCCCTCCCACCCCCCTTAACTAAACTACTACACGTGTGCTAGGGCCTCCATTGACAGACTGGTGCGCTAATGTACCCAGAGTTGTTTCTGGCTAGGAAGGGAAAAGGTCCCAAAAAAGTTCTGGAAAATATATATTTTTAGAATTCCTCTTGGATCATTTTAAGGTTACTAAAAATAATCGTGGTTTTTAGAGTTATGAATTTTATAAGACCCCAATGAACTTCTAGCCTAGGCATTGACGAGGAATTAAAAAACATTATTAATAAAAAAAATTCTGTAGGGGGGTTTATCAATCGCCAAAATGCCCCTTTTTGGCATGGTCTTGAAAAGGACCAACTTCCTATACATTCAACCTTCCTTATCCCTAACACATTAGAGTAATTAGTATATAAGCGTGTAACCCGAATGGGTAGTAAGACGTGGTGCTAAAAAAGTTGTGTGGTGGTGAGTATTCGTGAACTCTCAAAGCACCAATAATATATATGTTTTAATATATATATATATATATTTTTTTAAATACTTAGATTATAATATTTATATATATATTATATATTCACATATATTATATTTATATTGTATGAATGCCTAAACAGTACTAAATGTTTAGGCCAACAAACAAAAACATATCTTAAAAATGCAAAATTATATTTAAAATAAGACCGTAATATATACATTTCTACAACCAGGAGACCAGAGTCTATCTACAGAACACATAAGTACTATCGGTGATGTAAGTTACTGTACATGGTTGTAGGATTCTGTAAGATAGGAACTATTAGAAAATACAAACATATTTTTTTAAAGCACAGCATTGGTAACATTTCATTATATTGTAAGTGTTATTTCATATATATCTTAATATTATCTATTTAAATTGATAGTTACAGATCACATACTTATAAATATATGGAAATTATTTTATCAAACTTTACAACTGTCAAAAAGTTTATTTCTATCTAAATTGTACTGTAACTAAATTACACCCGTATTTTCACAGAAGAAACTTTACTAAATCTAAAAAAAATTAGTATAAGTTAATGTAACAAACATTGACAGTATGAGTCTATTAATATCTACTGTCAAAAGTGACATATTCGGGAAACCATTTCTTGGCTAATGAGTATTTGAAAGATCTTGTAACTTTTTGAACCATCGGATAAGGTTCTTCTTATGGCGGTTCGACTATATAGACTCTAAGGAAACAAGCTCTTCATATTCCAAATATATTAAAAACTTCTTTGGAATTTTTTGTACACGTAATTTATTTGTCTTACTTACTACCCGTCCGGGCTATAAGCATTTTAATTGCGCTAATGAGGTAGGGGATGAGCAAGGTCGAATTTATAGGAAATATACCCACATTTGCATGGAGGTAGCATTGGAAAACATTTATGAGAAAACATTATCAGCACACCCGGTTGGAGTCTAAGCCCGGACCTCCTAGTCACTGCAGATCAAACTATATGAACCTGAAATTTAGACCACGTGCCCGCAGATGCGGTAATGTAACTAATAGATATGTCTTATTTTAATGAATACGTTGAATCCAAAAGTTATTAACATATTAATCTAAGCATAAGAATGCAGAGGGTAGGTTGAAGGAAGTGTAGCCGCATTTGTGGAGAGGGAGGATGTAAAAACCACAGTACCGTAACAATAATAATAATATTTTTTGTAATAAAAAAGTATCAATATAAACCAACTGTTAAGAAGAATAGTTAACAAAATGTAATAAATCTTACCAAAGTAAAATCCTTAAATGTATGTTTCCATTATCTAAAGATTTTTTAAACCATTATTTAACAAATTAGCTCTTATTAATGTTTAATCAATTGCTTAGAAGCGTTACTAAGCAAGTAATGTAGGCCCTTAATTGAAATGTGTTTACGGATGGAACTAAATAGATTATGTAAATTAATGCCTACCCTTTTGTAGAAGAAACGCCTTTTTAACAATAAATTGACTGGTGTAAGAACCTTTTCATATAATTTGGTTCTTGATTAAAAATTATTGAAAACCTTCACAAACATTCTTATTTATATCAAAAACCACCTTGACCTTATTATTGCGGTTTTACTAGTAAATCAATAAAAGTCGAATAAAAATGTTGATATCAATGACATATTGGAGAAGGACCCGTTCAATGTATATTTTGGAATAAAAATGTGTTATTCAATAAGGGTACAAATGGTTCCCCAACAAATTAATAAATTGCTAGCCGTATTCTATAGTTCAGTACTCGCTTGGGAGCACAAATTAAGGGCCGTAATTTTGCAGTTTTTATATCAAAACATATTGTTGGTCCAAATAAACCAAATATTTCTCCAGTGAAAACATAGAGTTTAATTTTCTTCACGTGGTGACATCAATAATTATTGAATATCTGTAAATGGTAGCCTGGAATTTAATGAAAACTTTTTCTCTTAATTTAAAAAGGTTCTCGTCTAATGCCGCTATGCTCATGACAGATATTCAACAACTGTTAATGTCACCATGTGAAGAAAATTAAACTCTATGTTTATACTGGATTAATATTCGATTTATTATCACCAAAGAAATATTTTGATATAAAATCTCAAAACAGGTACTTTTTCTCGCTTCCCCTACACTCCCACCTTTAAGGAGGGTATAGTAGGCGGCAGCCTGGAATGGCAACGTTGAATTTGGGTGAATGGGAAAGTGGGTGGGAGTAAGGGGGAGGGCAACAAATTCACCAAACAAACAAACAAATGTTGCTCCCAACGTTGTTACAAACAAACAAATGTTTCTCCCAACATTGTTAACACCTTACGAGTGTTATTTTATTGTTATTGATATTATCTACGTAAATTGAAAGATGCAGATCACACGACTTAACGTATGAATACGCAAAAGTAGATCTAGTAGCGTGTGAATCTATCAGATAAAGCCCTTCCTTTGAAAATTGAACCTATATTGTATTTAAGACGTTACTAGAATAGTTGAGGGCAGTGTGATTTAAATGTGTACGAGTGTCATAAACATCACTTTAACCTCAAAACCTTAGTTTAATCCTGATTGACTGTGTTCAGTATTTTTTCGACTTGTATTTCCCCATCTTCCCTCCAGACAAATCAACGAGAATTTTATCTTAAATAATATGTTCCTTATTCCTTTTTTTAAAAAAAATGCTAAGTTGTTTTAAGCATGTTAATAACTAACAAAGTTTTAAAGCAATAATATTTAATTATTTTAAACTTTAAAGGCAGAACCGAAACCATAAAATTCTATGTTAAGCATGTTTTTAAAATGTATATATTAATTTGGAGTCACTTTAAAAAATTATAATATAATTATTATTTTAAGAGAACTTTTTTTTTAGGAGTTGTTAAAAAAAATGGTAATAAGTAATCGTGACCTTATTGACAAACAAAAAGTATTTCATTTTTAGTAACTGCCATCAGAATTGTCAACAACTTTGATAGTGTGAGACAAACTTTACGTGTGTACTTACCTACGTCCGTCTGGCTAGTGAGTGAGTGATATGATGAACTTCTGAAGATCTTGTTCTCCTGGTAGTCGTCCGACAACTGACACTGCGTGCGCCACTCTCTAGAGAGACTTGCTAAATAAACTAACCTAACCATACCATCCATAACCTACCGTACGTAGTCAGTCAACATTCCGACCAGATCAGAAGGAAAGAGGGGAGGGGGTTACATATAAAAACTTGTGACAATCCTTGGTTTGAGCCCAGCTATGTTTCTAGGGTCCTTTATTATAAGGCTGTTGTGATAAATTTGACTGAAGGGGTGTGGGACAGGACTTTTTTTTTTTTGTTCAAGACTCTCTTAAACAAACGAGTCAGAAAATAATATGGATTAACTATTAATTAGAAGAGAGAAGAAAAGGGGAGTAGCTCTATTGGATCTCAAACAATTAAAAAGGAGAAGGTGTAGGAGTGACCGATTCACAGGAAAATAAAACAATATTTTAGTTATTTCTCAAACATAATACGAATCCAAATGTATATTAAAACGGTCGCATTATTCATCGTGTATAGTACAGTATTGTATTTTAGGTCCACGATAAAGGTGTCTTATCTGACAGTTTAAAACGTTATTAAATACACTTTTATGTACTCTTAAGCTTGGTATCACTTTGACCAGATGGAGTAAATTTGGACCGACACAAATAAAAATGGCTATATTTGTCAAAGGTTTATATTTATTTTGTGTATTTTATAAAAAGGTTATTTCTATTATAGTAGCCTGTTTGTAGTCCTACATACATATAGGTGAAATACAACATTCTTTTACATGTTTTTTAGACAAATGCAAATCAATTAGTAACCCGGTCATTATTGAAAAAGGACAGTCCAATTTTTATAGGAAAGAACATATCTGACAGCTCGAAAATTTACTATATCTACCTTCACGTATTGATACGTCAAGCCATGTGATTTGCAACTGTTTATCTTGATAGTTATTATCAATGCCTATAAAATAGCACTTAAAAACTAGTGGCCTAAAACTTGTCTTTTTTAGAAGTCCTTTTTTTTATGAAAATTGTACAGAACTAACAAATAGTGCTTACATTTTTGTTAGCATTAAACTAAACACAAAATAACCCAATATCTTAGCTAGCGAGTGTAATATACACTACATTGTTAATTTTGTGACTAAAATCCCATTCAAATGCATCTCAGACACATGTGATTATTAAAAACCCGCTTCGGTGACTACGTGGTCTAACGCACTACTCTCGTGTTGGTTTAGACTACCGAATACGGGGAACTTGGGGTTGGATCCCGGTCGGGTGCAACGAGGGTGGATTTTCCTAAATGGTTTTCCACTCTCCCTCCACGAAAATGTGGGTGCATTTCCCTTAAATTAAGCTTTCCTAATCCCTAGCCCATTAGTGGAATTAGTACATAGGCGTATAGCCCAAACGGATAGTAAGGCACGGTGCTAAATATAAAAAGAAACAAGAAGATTATTAAAATTACTGGGCTTGACTTTTCCAGTTTGTTTCTATATTAACATGCCTTGATTTATTCTCTAGGACTCCTCTTGATGTCTTTTTCATACAAATAAATGTATAAAATAAATGCTTCTTCCTTTTCTTAGTTATCTGATGTACTATATATGAAATATCGTGTTTATGTTTGAAATAATCGTCCCTTTTAAAAAGCCACTTCCAATAAAAATGATTTGTTAGTTATTAAAATTTAATGTCAACAATAAAACTTTTTTTTTCCTCAAATTAAAACTGTATGGAAAATATTTTAAAATACATCGATTTTTTTGTGCTTTTATTATTTAAATACTTAATATCCTAATCAAAATATGTCAATAAGGTTAGCCAACAAGAATAAAAAAATCCATCTTAGAGATAATTTATTAGCAGATCAACCACACCCGTAATAGCTTTCAATATAGTTCTTGTACTGGAGTCTAGATAGCTATACTGTATACATAGTGTGTAAAGTCGCTAAAAGAGAGGGCGAAAGTAGTTTCAGATGTTAGTTTGTCGAAGAACACTAGGAGCGCTTATAAACGAAATACAATTATTTCCGTATTAAACGTCGGGTCTGGTTTGCCGGTGACGGAGAGGTAAACGTTCGAATCTCGGTAGAATGTACTGAGTGAATTATTTTTTTCCCCACAATGGTCTCCCACTCTTCCTCTACACAAAAGCGGATCAATTTTCTATAAAATCTGCCTATTTTTAAAACCCTTCATTAGTGTAAATAAAATGTAGATAACCCGGATGATTAGTAAGTGAGACGATGTTTGTTTATTCAGTTAATAATTATCAATGTAATTTATAGAAAGAATAAAAATACTTATGAAAGAAAAGAAAGTTCGTATTATAATTAAAAAAACCTTTTAGACAATCTAAACAAAATATTGCTTATTAAATAGATACATTTAGTTTAATTATTTACACAAATTTCAATTGTTGAATATTTGCCATGACCATGACTATTGAACAGGAACTTTTTAAATGAATAATAAAAGTTCTGGACAAGCTCTGTGATGCCCATGATAGATATTCAAGAACTGTCGAGGTTTGTGTAGGCAACTAAACCAAATATATTTACTGAAGCATTATTATTTTATTTTGTCCAAAAAGTTGTTTGTCAATTAAGAAAAACTGTACCTTAAATCGTGATCGCTTCCACCCCACCTTAAATATACTAATCTATAGTATATTTGTGGTGAGTGATAGTACAAATTATTATTATTATTATTCTTATTATTATTATTATTATTCCAACTTCGTACACTTCTGGGTTATAAGCATTTTAATTGCGCTAAACGGGGCTATAATAAGAGAGGTTTAAATTAAATGTACCCACATTTTCGTGGAGGGTGTGTGAGAAACCATTTAGGAAAAATGTCCTCAGTAAATCTAGCTGGTATTTGAACCCTGACTTCTCTGTCAATGGTAAACCAAACAATCTGACATTTTATTCTTGTCACTACCGATGCCTTTTTTCTTGCTTTTATGATGCGTCATAAAAAAAAGTGTTGAAGATGCGAATGAACTATAGTATAGCTATCCTCGAGACACTAAATATGTAACCCAATTTTCTTACTATTGGGCATATCTGAAAGTTGTAAAAAAGTTACACGTTCTTCTTTCATATGTTATACGTCAAGTCATGTGAGCTTCAACTGTCACTTTTGATAGGTAGACTAGTATCATCATTATTAAGTTATCAATCTTGCGATTGGTTTGTTGCAACTCTCCACTTTTGCTTATCCTGAGCCAATTTTTTACACCTTCTGCCAACACCGTTCGCTATCTGAGCCATGTACTCCAGTCTTGGTCTCCTATTTGAATTTATCCCTTCCACACCTCCTTCCTTATTATCTTCGTCACAAGAGTACTTTAAAGTATATCTGAGAATGTGAGGAATAGTTTGAGTTGTGGAAGTGCTGAGACAACAACATATCTAGTAGCGATCTAGATTTTGTATCGTGATATGATTCACAATCTATCATTCATAAGTTCAGATTATAATCGCAAACTGTCAAGGTTGCTCCTAGCCCAGTTACGGGCTCTTAACGGCGTTCCAACATACTTTGAGCGTCATACAATTAACCTGTGGTTGTGAAGGAAGATAGCTGTGAATTGTTATGGAATGACTCAAACTGAGTTCTTGTAACAGAAATGAAATGTGCTAATACCATTGTAAACAAAAGTTGATAAGAAATAAGCTGTATAGTTTTGCAAAAATGTAAGAAAGTTTGATTAAAAGGTATATATAAGCTATTTGACGCTCGTAGGCCAGATTATTATCATGAATTATATAGGTCTCCTTTATTAGGTTGCATTATGCAGAAATGTTCTGTTATCTTTAAAAAATTTAACAAGTGTTTTTCGTTAGTACGTTTAAGATGGGGTGCTAGTGAGCGTGAGTTTAGGGCAGTATTTTCTAAGTTTTATAGCATAAACATTTATTTGGCCAAAATAAATCAAATATTTCTTCTATAGAATCATAGAGTTTAGTTTTCCGCACATGATAATCTCAACAGTCCTTGAATATCTGTCAAGGGTGTCCTGGAATTTAGTGACAACTTTTTCTCTGCATTTAAAAAGTTTGTCACCAAATGCCGCTATGCTTATGAGAGATATTTAAGAACTCTTGAGATTAGCATGTGCAGAAAGCTAAACTCTATGTTTCTATAGAAGAAATATTTGATTTATTTTGGCCAAAAAATGTTTATGCTATAAAAACTGCAAAATTAATGCACTAAACTTGTGCTCACAAGCACCCCACCTTAAGGTGGAATGGAAAGAAAGCGAGAAAGTCCTATTTTTACAGTTTTTATGACAGTTTATTTTGGCCAAAATATATAAATATTGCCCGCTTCGGTGGTCGCATGGTCTAACGCGCAACTCTCGCAGTAGACTAGACTGCCAATTACGAGGAGATCAAGGTTCGAATCTCACTTGGGTGTACTAAGGATGATTTTCATAAATGGTTCTCCACTTTCCCTCCACGCAAATGTGGGTAAGCTTCCAATAAATATAACCTTCCTAATCTCTTATTAAATCATTGGCGTTTTTGCTCATAAGCGTATAACCCGAAAGGGTAGTAAGACGCGGTGCTAAAAAAAATTACTTCAATAAAAATGTAAAATGTTATTTTCTACACACAGTTATCTCAAAATTATTTAATATTTGTCATGAGCAATGGGGCATTTGGATAGAAACCTTTTTAATAAAGAGTAAAAGTCGTAGTCAAATGGCGCAATTCCCTTGATAGATGTAAACTAAACGTATTAACTAACGTGTCACCACACCCTACCTTCCAGATGTGGGCATATGGTTTTCAGGATTTGTAGCCGAAGATATGGGGGTGGTGGGGGGTGAGAGGATATATGATTGTGTGGGTTCGTAATTGACGTTCGTATTGTGTTTTTATGTTTTTTATTTGTACTACTATGTCTAATACAAAATGTGATGTTGATAAGAAATATTAGAGGATATGGAAAAACTTAATAGATTTACTTAGAAGCTCGTGACAGAACGAAGTATGCAAGGAATGCTTAACCAATGGCCTGACTCTCTAGGTGATCCTACATGGTTTACGAACCACAGTACCCTGGGCTCGAACGGTAGCCCCTTAGCACTCGTACTCAGTGATGCGGAGTCCTAACCCACGTAGCCCCCAAAACGGGCAGCGTGACCGCCCTAGGTTCTATGATGATTAGTCAGCCCCGATAGCTGGGATACACTACATTTCATCCTGCCTTCTGGCCTGGTTTACCGTGAGGAATGCTAACACTGTTTATGTTGTCAGCGCATAGGTTATATTTGTTTACAAGATAATCACAACAACTTGCAGTACTCGTTTTGTCATTCACAACCCAGATCACAACAATATTAAACAAACACTTCTCAATCTAAGCCGTGTGATTACAAAAGCAATATTGTATTTATTTTGACATAAAAACTTTAAAAAATACGGAACTTATTCAAGACTACTAATGGGTCAATCAAATTAAGAGGTTAGTTTAGATGAGATGTACCTAAAATAACATAAAGAGTAGGCTACACTACCTGGGAAAATCACTCCTATCTCATCTAAATGAGATTCGAAACTTTTACCTCCCAGCGAGAGGCCAGTATATCGCGAACCTGTTGCCCTAGGTCGCGTGACCAGTTGTGAGGGTATTTTTTTTAAGAGAAGAGTTTTTTGAGGTAATACCGTCAATTTATGAGTGTAAGCTAACTTAATTTGTAGTTACTAAAAGTATTCTACGTCAGCTTACTGAACTGAAGGTTTTATTACCACATGACTTATAAATTAACTTGATTATTTTAGCAACCATTCGGGTTAAACGCTTATGCACTAATTACACAAATGGGTTAAGGAATAGTAAGGTTGAGTTTAGATAAATTGTACCCGCATTTGCGTGGAGAGGGTGTGGGGAAACAATTTAGGAAAAAAACTCAGTACACTCAACCGGGATCGAATCACGACTTTCCCCGTCTTCGGCAGTAGATTTTATTGCGAGAGCAGCGCGTTAGACCATGCGGCCAACCAAGTGTGTTGAACATATCTTTTTTTATCACCATGTCTTACTACCCGTCCGGGTTATACGCTTATGTACTAATTACGCTAATGGTTTTTAGGATTAGAAAGATTATATTAATAAGAAGTATTCCCGCATTTATGTGGAGGCAAAGTGTAAAACCATTGTGGAAAAACCACACTCAGTAAACCCGACCAAGATTCGAACCTCGATCTTCCCGTCAATGGCAGTCTATTCTACTGCAAGAGAGTGATTTAAACCATGTGTCCACCTAAGTGTGTAGAACTTAAATTAACATTGAGCTTAAACATGTGAGCACCTTGTATAAGCTTTACTAAAAAAAATATTAGGAGTCATCTTGAATTGATATAAAGTCCAATGTACGTGTAATCGGGGCTCTTTCTCTGTTAGAAACTAAGATTTTCTGTAGCTATAAACAAATATTACTCAATAATCTAAACTAATACTTTTTATCTCTTTTTTAAATGTGTAAAACTGATCAAGAATACGAATGTAAAAAAAGTATCGATACTTTACAAATAAAACGATATTTTCCTTTTGATACTGAAACGATTCACTCGATATTTTTTTATAACACTTTGGATCATGTGAACCCTTACAGCACGGTATCGGATCGTTATCGAAAGAAACAAGCACTTGCCTATATTTATGTATTGTAATATAATATTTTTTAACCTTCACTTTGATTGCTTGATTTAAAAAAAAAAA